>JAODAL010051282.1:0-26778 GCA_025379985.1 Phyllomedusa bahiana
GCTGGTTCAAATATAACTGCAAGTAATCTACAATCAACAAAGCGGCCTGCCCCAAAAGTAAAAAAACACTACTGAAATGTTTCATAATAAAAGGTATTTTTTTTGGCACCTACAATTCACCGGGAACACCAATTGCTGGATTAAAATTTTTAAAACTGAAGGGTGGCTCTATCAAAAATCTGGACGGGCAAAAGTGCAAAAAAAACAAAAGTAAATGTATTGGGTAAAAAAGGTTTTTTTGGCCCCTTCAATTCACCTGTGGTGACTACAAAATTGCTGTTTTAAAATTTTAACGCAAAGTAACTATCAAAAGCTGGCCCGCCAAATGAAAAAACAGTATCTGAAATTATTCGGATAAAAAAGGATTTTTTGGCACCTAAAAATTTTACCGTGGTGACAAAAAAAAAAGCAGTTTTCAAAATTAAGTGCAAGGTGCCTCATGAACAAAGCGTGGAAACCAAATCAAAAAACACGATCGTAATGTATTCATAATAAAAGGTATTTTTTTGGGGCACCTATCAATTCACCGGGAACTACACAATTCGGGTTTCAAATTTAACTGCAAGGGGGGCCTATAAACAAACTGGACTGGGCAAAAGTGAAAAAAAACACGTATCGTAATGATTCGATAAAAAAGTTTTTTTTGGGCACCAAAAAAATTCAATTTCACCTGTTTTAACTCCCAAAAATTGCTACATTCAAATTTAACTGCAAGGTGCTCTATCAACAAATCGGACTGGGCAAAAGTGCAAAAAAACACTATCTTAATGATTCAATAATAAAAGGTATTTTTTTGGCACCTTCAATTCCACTGTGGTAACTAAAACAATTGCTGGATTCAAATTTAACTGAAAGGGGTGGCTCATCAACTATCTGGACGGGGAAAAAAGTCAAAAAACACGTATCAAAAGTTTTGGGGATAATAAAAGGTATTTTTTGGGCACCTATCAATTCATCTGGGGTGACATAAAATTGCTGAATTCTAATTTTAAGTACAAGTGAATATCAACAAAGGTGGAATGGGCAAAATTGAAAATGAACACCTATCTGTAATGTATTCGGATAATAAAAGGTATTTTTTGGCACCTATCAATTCACCTGTGGTGACTATAAAATTGCTGGATTCTAATTTAAGTACAAGGTGGATATATCAACAAAGGTGGAATGGGCAAAATTGAAAATGAACACCTATCTGAAATCTATACTGATAATAAAAGTGGAGTTTTGCAGCTAACAAAGAGACCTGCAGTTACTAGAAAAGATGTGTATCCTATAAGTTCAGGCTGCCCAATATCCAGGAAATATTTCAATAGAAAACTGTTAATAATAAAGCTATTGCAATGTCTACACTAAGTCTTGGTGAACTTTATCCAGTATTCTTTATAGAGCTTGTCTGTGTTCGCCCGCGGGGGACCCCCTCCGCTCCCCCCCCCGGGGACTTTACAGCAGTAGATGCTCCTTTAAAATTCTCTACCTAACTATATAAAATCTTCCAATCTCTAATCTAACTAAATTGTAAGGATCACAGCTAATAGTAGAGGTTTCTCTGTGAAGAAATAGAATAATTTCGCTGAGCTGTTTGGACACAGGCAGAGCGCACGTCCTTCTGCTCTGAGACGCTGAGAGACACTGAGGCTGAACAGGAAACGCTGTTCTATGTAAAACGAGGTCATGTGATTTTTCCAGCCAATCGCAACCATACACATCCCAGTCATGACGTCGCACAAACATCTCACCCTGCTCTATTCTGTAATCTGATTTGCTGGCCGCCAAAATTACAGGAAGCGCAGAAAAAGGCGCGATCTTAATAGATGATGCACAGATTTTAACCTAAATTATCGCATGATCTAAAAAATCCGATCACCATAAAAACGGTGCCGATTTCAACTTTGTCGATAAAAATCGCTCAACACTAGTGGTTAACACTCCTGTTCCACCCAGGTGCCCTTTTTCTTGGCATTCTTTTTCTAATTTTACTCAACGTGCTGGAGGAAATTGTCTCTGTTCTTTTTTCTCTGTCCGTGTTCCATACTCCATATCCTCTGAATAACCTACATCTGGTCAAGTCTTCCTTCCCTCCCTTTACAATTCAGGGGAATTTTTTTACCACTATTTTGTACGAATTTTTTTAGTATTTAATTTAGAAAACACATTTTTAAAATAGGAGGGAAAATCCCACCAGCTTTTTTTCTTTTTTTTTAATTGTATTAAATTTGTCTAAATACGGGGTTTGATAGCTATGTTAAAGATCTTCAAAAACTAATTTGCAATATTGTCCATTAACATGTCCCCCTTTTCCTGTTTCTGACGCACATCCCCCTTGACCCACTCTTGACATTGTGAAGAACAAATGTCTTTTAAAACCAAAATTTTTTTACAATAGACCTGTAGTCTAGCTGCATTTCACAGCAAAATCCCCCAAAAATTCAAAAAAAGACCCAGAGCCACTTTTGACATTGTGAAGAACAAATGTCTTTTAGAAAAAATTTTTTTTTTTTTATAATAGGACCTTATAACTGCAGTCACGAAAAATCCCCCCAAAATTAAAAACATACCCGAGCTACTTTTGAAAATTTGTGAAAACAAATTCGTTGAAAAAACCCTTTTTAGAATGGGAACCCAGTGTCGCTTTTCAAAGCAGCATGACCCCAAAAATTAAAAATGACTTCTCAGCCACTGTTAAAAATTGTGAGGAAAAATCCACTTAGAAGCCACATTCTTTTTTTTCCAAAGGACCATATTATAGTGAACTCACACAACATGACCCCAAAAAATTAAAATAGACTTCTCACCACTAAAAAAAATTGTGATGGAGAAATGCCATTTTAGAAGCCACATTTCTTTCCAAAGGCCCATAATTAGCTTATTCACAGCAACATACCTAAAGCATGGAAAATGAAAAAACTTCTAAAGTAAATAGTAAATGGAATACGGGTTGTCATAAAACCCTTGCTGTCTTTTTACATCTCCTCACAGCAAAACCCAGCAAAATAAAACTGCGGAAAAGAGAAAAAAAAATTTGCAGTAAAAAATAAAATTTAAAAAAATTTTTTTCAAGAGGACCATTTTTTTTGAAGAGGAATTGAATAGACCGGCAACAATCGATGCCCCTCGGCAATTGGGGCCACAACATCATCAAATCCACCCTGTCATCTTGATGAAAGTAAATGATCCACATTATCTGTGGAAACCCGATGCTTTGTCTGTAATGACTCCTCCACTGGCTAAAGGGTCCGCTCAGATATGACGCGGGGCTGGGGGGCGGGCAACACCCATGGCGTGGCAGCGAGCTGGGGCCATTCCCATTTGGATCCCCAGAAGTCATTGGGTCCCAACACATACAAAAAAAAAATCGGGGTTGAGACCAATAGCCCTCACCATGATCTTAAGCTGGCCTGTGTGTTTTAGTGTGCCCTGCATTGCAAGCTTGGTGAGGGGAAATAAAGATTGCCAGAGGGCACCCATTGGCTTCTGCCCCCCTTGCCCCCTGCTGCTGCTGCCGCTACAGCTACTTTGGGACTCTACTGTGTCACGTCGCGACTGGTTCCACCGTGAACATTTAAGAACGGAATCAGACCAAAAGATGTCCCAGTTGATCAAACAGCAAGGTCTCCAAATTTCCCATTTTACTCTCTATTTGGTGGGTGGAAGGAAGTGCTGAGTTTTGTTTTTTTACCCGGGGTCCAGGAGGGGGGCCACCCCAGTAATGTTGTTCATTTTGATGGCCTTAATCGGGGGTCATGTTGGGAAATGGAGCAACCAAGGGACTCAGTGAGAGAGGAGGGCCTTGATTTCCCAAGCCTCTGGGGCAGGGGCACACAAACCATCTTCCTCCTCCGCCTCAAATTCCGGGCCAAACCCTTTCCCAAGGGAGGGGGCGTTGGGAACCGGTGTCTAGGAAAACCTCCCCTCCTCCCCGCTTTCCCCGGGCCCCGTTTTTAAAACAGCCCTGACTTGCCCCCAAATGATCACCCTAGAGCGAGGCGGCCCTTGCACTAGCCCCCGGACCCCGAACCACTGCCTAATGAAGACCATAAAAATTTAGAAACTTTGGGCCTTGTGGGCGACGGGGAGAAAGGGTCCATGTCCACACTGTCCGTCTCCTCCTCCTCGCGGCGGGGCCTGTGTTTTAGCGTGCCAACTCGTTCCCAAAAAAGATCACCACAAGCCAGCTGACAAGGGCACGTCCGCACGCCATTTTGGGGGGCTTCTTCAAAACTGACAATGATGGGGCAGAGCTCTTTCACCTGCCTCCACTCTCGGTGGCGCAACACCCCGTGATCCGCACGCTGCTTGTCAGCCATGTGTCACTTCGTACTGCGTAATGGCATTGCGCTGCTCCCACAATCGCTGGAGCATGTGGAGGGTGGAATTCCAGCGTGTTGCCACGTCAACAATGAGACGGTTGACGGGGAGGCCGAGCTGACGCTGCAACGCAGCCAGGCGGGACGAAGCAGGGTGCAAACGGCGGAAGTGCGAACTCAGACCTCGAGCCTTCTTCAGCAGGCAGTCCAGACCCGGGTAGCGCTTTAGAAATTTCTGGACGACGAGGTTCATGACATGAGCCAGGCAAGGGATGTGCTCCAGCCTACCGATCTTAAGGGCGGCCAGCAGATTTCGACCGTTATCGCACACCACCTTGCCTGGCACAAGGTTCTTGTCATCCAGCCAGCGCTCGGTCTCGTTGCAGAGAGCCGTCCACAGCTCCTGACCTGTGTGTGGACAGTCTCCAAGACAGATTAATTTCAACACAGCCTGGTTTCTCTGGGTCCGTGATGCCACCAGAGGACCTTGGGGGAAAGAGCCCTGCACCATCCCTGCGGTTTTGAAGAGCGTGCGCTGAGCCTGAGAGCCACCGTCACCCCCAGAGACATCCACCCAGCTCACCCAGTGAGCTGTCACAGAGAGATAGCGGCATTGGCCGTGCTTACTAGTCCATGTGTCGGTGGTCAGATGGACTTTTCCGGACACAGATGCAGACAACGCGCTTGAAATTTTAGATGACACGTGGCTGGCCAGGGCAGGGACGGCTTTTCTGGCAAAGAAATGCCTGCTCGGCATCTGGTATTGGGGGCAGGCAAGGGCCATGACGTGGCAAACCCATCTGTGTCCACCCGACGGAAAGGCCACCTTTCCAAGGCCAAAAGCCTGTCATTGCCGACATTTAGGCTTTTGGCTTTGGGATGGCTTGGGTTAAAATGTTTCTTCTGCTCCCAAACCTGGAAGACAGAAGGCTGGCTGCTAGACTGGCCGCTGTACGGTGTGCAGGTCATCAAACTGGCGGAAGGAGAAGGGGTAGGATGGGTCTCTGGTGGTGCTGGTGGTACTCGGGCGACGGTGGAGGCTGAAGCGGAGGCTGATCCCTGATCATGACTCTGAGAGACATGGGCAGCTGAGGAAAGCTTGGTGGTGGCGGAGTTGGAGGAGGGCGGAGACAGAGGTGTGTGACAGTGGTTGGAAGCCCGGCGTCGGTCTGGCCTTTTTTGGCCAAGTGTTGCCTCCATTTCAACTCATGCATTCGCTGCATGTGACTAGACATGTTGGTGGTGGTTAAACACCTAAGATTCTTACCTCTACTTATGCGTTTATGGCAAAGGCGGCATATGACATCACTGGGTGAATCAAAGGCTTGCTCAAAGAAGGCCCAGGCTTGAGAGGTCCTGGACCTTTTTGACGGCGATAAGCGAGGAGCGGGGTTTCCGCTGACCGTGGCTGGCGGAATCATATCAGCGGACTTCTGTGACCGCCCTCTCCCTTTTTGAGGCGAGACCCGTATTGACACTACCCCATCGTCTTCCTCCTCGTCCAGTGATGAAGCGCTCGCAAGCAAATTCTGCGGAAAAGACCACGATGGATCCGCAATGTCGTCATCATCATCAACACAGGTGACTTCGTCGTCCTGACATTCTGCATCCAGGAGCTGCGGGCTACAAGCAAGAGGGACTGCAAGGCGTTGCCGACCGCCCGGGATTTTTGCCGATTGACCGGCTTCCTTCTCCTCCTCTGATGGCATCAGTAACTGGGCGTCAGAGCAGAGAAAATCATCCTCTTTGGCCTCTTGATCTTTTAACATGCCTTCTGACCCCAACCGCATTTTGTCATCAAAGAGGTCTTCAGAAAATGGATTATCCACAGTGGTGGGTACATGAGTTGACATTTGGGCTGCCTTCGCTTCATGTTGGACGGATGCTGATGACGACATTTGTGGCCGTGACTGGGAGGACGAGGAGGTAAGACTGCTGGATGCAGGTTGCATTAACCACTGAAGAACAGATTGGCGACGCTGTTCGTTACTGAGATTCACAGGGCCCTGACCCAGCGATGACAGGCCTGACGGTCCTGCAACCGACAATCCGCTGGCTTGCGTGTTGTCGCCAGCACTGGAAGGAGCACCTTCTCTCGTACCTCTACCTCCATGTCCTACCCCCCTCTTTGCTCGCTTACCACCTGCATTTCGCTCCATGTTCAGAAAGATAAAATTTGAGAGGGTATGGAAGAGTTTTGGAACGTCTCTTATTAAAAGACGGCAAATCACAGCTATTCTCAAATCCCTCAAATCAAAACAAAATTGCTGTATTGAAATTTAACTGCAAGGTGGCTCTATCAACAAATCTGGGCTTCTCCCTGGACTTTACAGCGGTAGATGCTCCTTTAAAATTCTCTGCCTAACTACCTAAAATCTGCAAATCTCTGATATAACTGAGTTCTAAGGTTCACAGCTAAAAGTATAGCTGTCTCTGTGAACAAATAGAATAATTTCGATGAGCTGTTTGCACAGAGGCAGAGCGCATGTCCTACTGCTTTGAGATACTGACACACACTGATCATGAACAGGAAGGGCTGTTCTATGTAAAACGAGGTCATGTGATTTTTCCAGCCAATCGCAACCATACACATCCCAGTCATGACGTCGCACACACATCTCACCCTGCTCTATTCTGTAAGCTGATTTGCCGCCAAAATGACAGGAAGCGCCGAAAATGGCGCGATATTAATAGATTATGCACAGATTTTAACCTAAATTAACGCGTGATCTAAAAAATCCGATCAACGTAAATACCGTGCCGATTTCAACTTTGTCGATAATAATCGCTCAACACTACTAATGATCACATGCCTTTTTTAGACGCTGTTGGAGGTTGGCACTCTGACCAGTGTACGACTGTGTCATCTCATACACAGCTGGCTATGACACTTTATGCTGTCACCTTTTAGTATTAAATTTATCAGCAATTTGCACTATATTGGACATTTCGTGACCTCAGACCAAATGGGTCAGCCTTCGCTCAAAAATCCTTGGGTGTCTGTGACTCTGTTGTAGGTTCGCTGGTTGTCCTTTTTTGGACCGCTTTTGGTAGGTATACACCACTGCATACCAGAAACATCTCAAAAGATTGACATGGTGAGGGCACTTTGTCCCAGTCATTTAGCCATCACAGTTTGGCCCTTGGCATTGTTGCTCAGATCTTTATTTGTGACTATATTTTTAATTCTAACATATTTGCTTGGAGAACTGACTGTTCCCTTGCTGCAAACCATATCCCACCCCTGACATTTGCCACATGAGACAATGTATTTTCACTTCCTCCGTCAATGGTTTTAGTGTTATGGCTGAACAGTGTAGCTTGCCAAGTCTCATATGACCTCCACTCCCTTTAGTATAATGTTGTACCGTGTTAGCCATAGAAAGTAGTAGAAGAGTGAAGAAATCAGGCGATACCTTTTAGAGGCTAACTGAGTATATTTGATGGTGAGCTTTCGAGAGAACTAGCTCCCTTCTTCAGACATGATGATATACAAGAAATTGAAAATTCACAGGCTTTTTATACACACAAGACATGGACCTTCAAAGGATCTTAGAATTCTTAAACATAACAAAATGCAATATAAGCAAACAAGTCATTTACAACAGGTCAAACAATTAACTATCTGGAAACTTGTGAGGCATGACAGAGGGGTCAGTAAATCTGCCGTCTTATCTCACAGCCATCACGTGTAATTTGTGGCCATCACAGTTCACATATAGTTTGACATAAAACTAGCATGGATATTTAACCCCTTTTGCAGAGTCTGAAATTTTTGCATTAATTTAAATTCCCATTCCTTTCTCTCCCTCTGCGTCTTAAAGTTTAAGTTTAATGGGAAACTTTAAGACGCAGAGGGAGAGAAAGGAATGGGAATTTAAATTAATGCAAAAATTTCAGACTCTGCAAAAGGGGTTAAATATCCATGCTAGTTTTATGTCAAACTATATGTGAACTGTGATGGCCACAAATTACACGTGATGGCTGTGAGATAAGACGGCAGATTTACTGACCCCTCTGTCATGCCTCACAAGTTTCCAGATAGTTAATTGTTTGACCTGTTGTAAATGACTTGTTTGCTTATATTGCATTTTGTTATGTTTAAGAATTCTAAGATCCTTTGAAGGTCCATGTCTTGTGTGTATAAAAAGCCTGTGAATTTTCAATTTCTTGTATATCATCATGTCTGAAGAAGGGAGCTAGTTCTCTCGAAAGCTCACCATCAAATATACTCAGTTAGCCTCTAAAAGGTATCGCCTGATTTCTTCACTCTTCCTCCACTCCCTTTGGCAGACAGAAGAGCAGAAGAGACTTCCAGGTCAGTTGACTATATTTATGGTGTGAACAAGGTATAATTCTGTCTGGATGTGTGCTGTTTGGGAAGGAATGGTTTAGCTGTACATCACTAATATGTGGCTACTCTTAGACAGTTTATGCACTCCAATATTTGTTTGATACAACTATTTGAGCACCAATTAACAGATACTACAGTGGATAAAGTCTGTAATGGACCATAATGGATTTACTATTTTAGCACTACTATGTGCAGTAATAAAGGGGTGTTCCTATCTCAGACATTTATGGCATATCGATCGGATATAGCAAGTGCAGCCTACTCTCTGTTCTGGACAGAGATTTTTATGGGTTCCTTCTTTAGAGGTAGGACCCACACCTATCAGGCATTAATTGCATATCCTATTGATATGCCATATGCATACCTCCCAAGTGTTCCTATCTTGGAGGGACAGTCCTTAATTGTAACCCTTGCCCCTCTTAGCTCTATAAATGTCCATCTTTTTCACTTGGGAAATAGAATTGCATCAATAAACTATCTGACTTTAAAAAGCATCTGATTGCTTCCTAGCTGTATATTACATAACAACTTACTTGCTATTTCATCATCGGATACAATGCAATCCTGAAAATGTCTCCCTTTTTGGCTAAATAAAAAGTTGGTATATATGTGTTTGGTTGTGGTTAGAGGCATGACCTGATGTGTCCCTCTTTGCAATCCCTAAAAGGTAGGAGATATGCATAAGTGCTTGAGAAAGGAACATCCTCTTAATGTATAATGCCGTATAAGGTTGTATGTGCCATAATATAAGATTACTACAATTTACAAGGGACATATATATATATATATATATATATATATATATATATATATATATATATATATATATATACACAGTAGTAGTGTGGCTCTGAGGTGACTGCTTATATTCTGTTTGTTATAATCTGCAGTTGGAGACAGCAGAGCCCCTTCAAAAGGTAAAGTAAGAGGGGAAGGCAATCTTCCACTGAAAAAGAAGTGCTGCAGCAGCAGGTGGAAGATGTTGATTTGTAGATAATCAATGTGTAAGACATAAAGATCTACCTTCCCTTTTAAATTCAGGATCTGCAGCGGCTTGGTTGTTAACTCAGTGGCTGATGAACAACTTTTAAAAGAATAAGGACTTGGTTTCAATAATTCATGTAAAGTGATAAGGAACTGCCAGGAACAAGGGGAATAATGGGAATAGGTGGTGGAATTTTTTTTTTTTTTTAAACCTCTATAATAAATATCTATGGGGCACACTTACTATTCCTGACTACAAGTTAGACTGTGTGAACGAAAAGTAGGCAGTCTAGAGATGCACCAAATTTATCACAGTAGCTCGTGCTCTTTGATAAATTTGGAACAGACATATATAGACTTATCTATAGACTACCAACTTTAATTGGCTTATTTTGCTCAAGAACTCTTCATCAGAACTTTGGAGCACATTGTCATGTTTAGACCACACCCCTTCCCAAGATGCCACACCCCTTTTGAACTCAGACACTCCCACTTGTCACAAGATATGCAAAACAAATTATAAAGGTGTGCTACATTTTGGCACATTTAACAACTTATTTCTGGCACAACAATTATGGTAAGTGGGCTCCAATGTGTTTTTAGTCAGCAAACGTAAGTGGCTGGAAGACCTGCTACAACTCACTCCTTCATTGGGAACATATATGTGATCTGCAAGTGGGCTGCTTGAGGCAAGAGTCTGAACATAAAGAGAAAGTGGGCATCACTTTATTTAATAAATAGCACCAGAGGAGGTAACAACTTCTAGACAAATTTATGACCTTGGAAACAGAAAGATGGAAAAAAAATATTGTATTAGAGAGGACGGTTTGTTTTCGGCTCTAGGTGACATAGGACCTGCATCAAAATGCTGAGCAACAGTAAGTAAATACAAGACAGAGTCTCTTGAGAAGTCCACTCGAATGAACAAGTAGAATTACAGTCAGAGAAAGACTTCCTGATCTAGATGGGAAGATTTCACTGAAGATCTTCAGCCTCCCCACGCTCAGCAGACTCCTCTTTACTGGCTGGCTGTTTGCTCCATGCTGTTTCCTTGAACACAAACCATGCATTGGCTGCCCAGATCAGAAAATTCAGAAATCCAAAGAGCTGTAGGTGAGAGCAAGGAAAGGTGAGCATAGGAATTAATGGGAAAACATTAATTATGCCAAATGTTTTTCATTTTCTACTAACTGTCCATTTACTGTATGTGTGTATGAAAGGATTTTTAGTTATTAATCAACATTTATTTAAAAAAAACAAATAAAAAAAAAACAATTGGAGTTACGGTATGAATTACTAAAAGAAAATCATAACAAATTGCTGGAAAGGTTGATGACTTAAGGGGCTCTAGTCATCACAAGCATTGATGGCATATTGATAGGATATACCATCAATGTCAGATAAGTGCAGGTCCTACCTATGGGACTGCAACTATCTCCAAAACGCGCCTCTAAAACCTATAAAAGAGGTGGCAGTGCTTGCACATTTGACTCTCCATTCATTTTAATGTAAAGAGAATTTAATGTAAATTTCAAGTACAGTTAGTCGATTGCATCCGGCTTACTCCCCCACTTCCATTAAAATGAATAAAGGGCAACTTTGCAAGCGAGGGTACGTCTACATTCAGCATGGGAATTTCGGGGGCTGTTCTGGAAATAATGTAAAACTGTTTGCTTTATTTCTCTAACTTTAAAAATATATAAATCGTAAACAACATCCCAATAATAGCAATCACAAAAATAAAATTAGTCCTTGCTACTTTTAAAGGGAATATGTTTAACACATTTTTTAGGAATTTTTAGTTGTTTTTTTTTTTTATTTTTCATATCACTTTCAATATTTTTTTATAATTATTAAGTCTTGCAGTTTTCACTTTGGCCACTAGGCTTTGTTTGCACTGCTTTAAGATCAGTCAGAGAGATACTTTACAGTAGCTTCATGCACATAGGAGACTTAAGACTGACTCAGTCCCATTCACTTCTATAGGAGTGTTTTCTAGTCCTGCTCTGTGACCTGGGAAGAAGTCACTGTGCAGGGAGGTGAAAGGGCAAACTGCGACTATCTCCTCTTTTGACTGGTGGAAAGTGATATGGAAAATTTAAAAAAAATATATAACCAAAAATTCTTTAAAAATGTGTTGAACATAAAACTGTGAGTTAAACAATAAAAATGTGAGTTAAAGAGAACCTGTCACATAGATTATGCCCCTCTTGCTGAGGAGAGCACAGGCTAGTGTCAGACCTGCTGTTCCCAGCGCTGTGTCCCTTATTCTGTAAGATGCTGCAGTTTTCGTGTATTTAATTCTCAAATCTGCAGTTTTCAGCCAGAAGAGTCATTCGGCGAGTCCTTCAAACAGTCAGTTTTTTTCAAACCCGGCCAATCGGAGGCTAGCCCCGCCCACCTCAACTGATACACCTATTACTTTGAATAAGTAGAAACATGTGAATAACTGTCACTGGGCGGGGCTAGCCTTTGGTGGGCGGGGCTAACACTCATGAATAAGATTTGAGGGGTAAATGCTCTAAAACTGCTGCATCGTACAGAATAAGGGGCACAGCACTGGGAACAGCAGGTCTGACACTGGCTTGTGCTGTCCTCAGTAAGGGGGGGGGGCACAACCTATGTGACAGGTTCCCTTTAAACAATAAGTTATTTTTGATGACACATTCCCTTTAAGGGTTAGAAGCAGCCTGAAACACGTCAGCAAGGACTACGTTTATTTTTCATGTGATTGCTATTATTGGGATGTTGTTTCCAATATATATGTTTTTAACGTTGGAGAAATAAAGCAAACGGTTTTACCCTATTCTTAAGTTGAAGCTGGCATCCTTCTATGGTTCATTGCTATATGTGGAGTTTTGGGTTTGCTCCCAGACGTGGTTTCTTGGAGAACATTTGAATGGGACCGCGTGGAGAGCTGATTACTTGTGAGTACTACTGACTCCTATCAATATGCTATAAATATTTCTTATGGCAAAGCCCCTTTAATAGTACTGGAATTTAAGGGGGTTTATGTAATATTTTTGTTTTGTTTTTTTCCTAGATGTAACACATTTTTATCTGTTTTTCTTAAAGTGGAAAACCCCTCTTATCATATTACTAATATTAGTAATGTTGAATTATCCACTTTGCCAGTGGTGTCTGCCGCTCTCCTGTTTATATCTGGCTCTGAGGTCAGCTTTTGTCTGCTGCAGCAGTCACGTGCTAGCACTCCTCAGGGAGTAAATGGCTTGTGAGCAGTGATGTCAAGGTAATAGTATGGTAATGTGATGTCAAGGTAATGTTATATGACCGCTGAAGACATTGATTGGCTGTAGCAATTATGATTTAATTGCAGAGACGGATATAAACAGAAGACTGCACTCAGCATCAGTGCTGGAAAAGTGGTAATAAAGTTAGTTGGCAGAGTTCTGACAATGCAGAATGCTAATCCTGTTGTAAAAGGATGGTCACTAGTGATCCTCACTAATAAGAAAATCAGTCTGCACTGGATTTGTCACCAAAAAGCTACTCTTTAGTTCAAGACAGATAATACGCCGGAGAAAGCTCCATCACATCTAAGGGATTTGACACAAAAATATATTTACAGTATATATAGCGCGGCATGTGTAGGTGCCGACTGCATAGATGGAAACGGTAGACTGATGTAAAGATGCCTGGGCAATGCTAAAAAGACATTCTTTAAAACATATGTTGGGTGTAAAAGGGAATGTGGACTCTAATGTAGTGTTAACCCCTGTACCATCCTAGACCTCCAGGGATATTACTTAAGGCTGGTTTACATTAAACATTTGTGTCTGGCTATTTGTTTTTTTTCCTGAGTTGGACAGAGATGACAAAGTTGTGCACTTTGTTCACCTGTCCAGCCAAGGAATGGCAGTCAATGGGACAGACATAGGTGAACATGTTATGTTAACCCATAATCACCAAAGACCACAGTCCCTATCATTAACTCATTTGGCTCTACATATGAGACATACTGCTTGCATAATTTACTACCCATACTGAGCTATTATTTAGGCACAGTATAATGATATTATCTTGGCAGACATACACTTATTTAGACAGTCCCACTATATCAACCACTTATTGTCTTCAATTATCCCAAACAATCAAATGTATTTTTCCATTTTTTTAGCACTGCTAAGAAAAAGAAAGTTTGATTGGGATTGGTTGCTATGAGGCCCGGTGTCACTTTACAGCCGCAGAACAGGAATAAGAAGTAATTTTCTGCCGACACAGGCGCAGAGAATCTACTTACAGGGGTTATATAATATTATCTTCCAACAAACTGGATTGACTCAAAATTGTTTTCAACACATTTAGTGGCCTCTCGTATACACCTGGTTATTATGTAATGCTTTTTTGTTTGACCCCGTGTTTAAACTGTGTGCACTATACAAAAGTTAGATTTATGTACAAGCTGCTTATTTACATCATGCTTACATCATACAGTTTACATGTATACATGTGATTAAATTGAGTTAAAGGGAGTTTCACATCTCACTATGATATACCAACCTATTGGACTCCTATTGGTCCCGGGATTAAAGGGATAGCTGAGATGATTCAGCTCCTTTAGGCTATGTCCACACAAGTATTTCAAATCAGAATCCATGCAGATTTTTGCTTGAAATACTCATCTAAAACCGAAAATAAACCATCCTCATTGACCTCAATAGACAAAGGCTTTGTAGTTCATACAATGCGTATTTTTGTCATTTGGTTTTAAAACATAAAAAAAACTTAGAACCTGTTCATTCTTCCATCGTATTCCAAATTATTATTGAGGTCAATGGGGATGGCTAAAGACCTTGTGTAAAACACGTCCAAACTGACATACAAATGTTTTGGCACCGCCTCCAAAGCCCCATAGAGATAAATGGGATTCATTTTCTAATTGTAAATCCGCTGGAAAAAAAAGACCTAAATCCAGACGTAAAGCAGTGACATGTCACTTTTTCCCGATGCTTAGGCACCAGGGAAATGGGGGTATGTCCAGAGTGTTTTAGAAGTATACACTGGCCAGCGCGATATTTCTAAAACACTTTGGCGTATTGCAGTTCGCACAAATACGCGCCACAATACGCCGTGTGAACATACCCTTAGAATCTTTCCATGCACATTGGCACCCAACTGTCAACTCTGAGGGGGAATTGTTGCAAGGGCAAACAGTGAAGAGGCTGTAGTGCTGAATGAAGATCTGTGGGACTCCAAGAAGAAGAACTCCATCATTAAAAACTGATACCTCCCTGTCCCCCACCGCTGCTACTACGGAGCTTGATCCACTTCTAATGACTTCCAGGTTCTCGTCTCAACATGCTGGAGAGGCTTGTACGTATGTATGTATGCTTGTATGTGAATGGAGCGCAAGTCTCTCCTTGGTTTTGAGACGAGAACCTATAAGTGATGCCAAAGTAAATTGTTTGGACTTTACCTGTCACTCAATGGAATTACTATTTTTTAGTGACTGCCCATGGCCTTAGTCAGGCCTGCAGTGCTGTCTTTGGAATGGCACAAAATATAGGGAGGAATTAATTGTTTTAAACGGAATCTATCGCTATTTTTTCTTTTCACTAATTAAAACCAGATGTAACCCTGCTTGTACTGATCATTAGGCTGCTTTCACACAGCGCAGTTTTGGTGCAGTTTTAACTGTGCTCCAATTAAACTGCCTTTAACCAGCAAGCTTCTTTCAGTTGTCTAAATTGTTCAGAAAGGCGTTTCAAGTAATCAATTACTGTGTTTGAAGTCTTGTGGATTACAGACACACTAATTGATTACTCACTTTCCAAAGTTTTGATAAGTGAAAGAAGCTCACTGGTAATACAGGCAGTTTAATTGGAGCGCAGTTAAAACTGCACCAAAACTGCGCTGTGTGAAAGCACCCTTAGCAGACTAATGAAAAGCTTTCTCTACAGAACAGGAAGGGTCAGAATATTATTAATATATAAAATTAAAAAAAATAGCCAAAAATATCTTAAAAAAAACTGTGCTTAACACAAAAATATGAGTTAATCAATAAGTCATTTTTTGATAACACATCCCCTGTAATGCAAGCAGCACTGGAATAAAATGCACCAAATATATTTAGAGACATATGCCTCCAAAAACATTTGGCACATATTTTTAGCAGTCTATTGGGGCTGTGTGAGATTACACTCCCCTTAGCTAAGCCCCACATACTTTTTAGAAAAGTGGTGAAAGCTGTATTAAAAATGCTAAAAAGTAGTACATTTTAGATTTTTTTTATTCCAGAAAACTAGCATACAACCATCCACCAAAACTCAAAAAAAATAAGCTTTTTACTAAAACAGACACTAATTTATAAGCCTTCCAAAGTAATGCCTAAAGACATAAAGAACATATCTTGCAACAAAACAAGGCCTCAAATAGCAAATTCTACCTGTCAAAATCTGGAATAAAAAATCAACAAAATTTCGTTTTGGTCAAGGCTAAAATTGAATGTGTCTTTAAGGGGTGAAAAAAAGATTATTTTGAAATATGTTCTTTACAAAACATCCTTTGTGGATTGCATTTTCTTTGGGTTAGTCACCCGGGGTCAATTAAGGATTATTTAAACCCCTTTATTTTATACACACACCAAAATTAGTAGACACATGATTTGCATTGTTAGGCTTTGTCTCCAAAGCAAGGTTAAAATACCGTCAGAAATCCGACGTATTTAAAGTTTGGCCTGGACAGGAATCCGACAATAATCCGGCAGAAGACAGAACATGTTCTATCTTTCAAACATGTTCTATCTTCCGCTGCCGGCTTCAGTAGAAAGTAGATCACAGCACGGATTTTCTATTGAGCTAAAAATCAAGTTTTTCAGAATTTAAAAATACTGAATCCGCTAAAAAAACAATGAGAACCGTGCTGTTTTAGACAACCCTAAGACGTTTTTCCAAAAGGCTATGCCACACAACTAAGGCAAAGTACATAGATTCTGTCTATTTCCCTGAAAAACCTATTTTTTTAACTCGATTTTCAGTATTTGGCGCACTTTCAGGATTTGATTTTTCAATGTTTTTTGGGCAGACAGTGTAGAAATATATCTACACAATAGTTAGCTGTATATATGGCTTCTGATTTCAACGGTGTATGTATATACAGTTGAAACCAGAAGTTTACATACACTATATAAAAGAATTTTCATATTTTCTCTTATCTGCATGCTCAAAAATAAAACTTAACCGTTGGAGGTCCATTAGGATTACCAAAATTTTTTTATTTGACAAAATGCCAAAATAATGAGGAGAGGGAGACCAAAGCCTTTAATCTCTGAGACACAGAACCCGCTTCCTTCCTTCCCTTCCTGGCATAGATGGGCGGGATTTTTAAACACTTGTTTGTACCGGGTATAATTGTTTGTACAGATAACAAACCCCTGCGGTATCGGAAAATTTGCATCCAAAATGAAAAGCCGCAATTCTCTTCCTTATCGGGCTGTTATTTTTTAGACTTTCCCATTAATTTACTAAAAAAAGCAGTTTTTCTGTGTGAATTAAAATACACCCCACAGGTGTGTGTCTAACTCAATGTTGCCAATAAGAATGACATATCGGGGCGTCCCAAATTGTTTAAAAGGCATGAAAATCCTAGTGAAAATGTAAACTTTTGACTTTGCAGAAAGTAATAAAAATTCTCTTTCTCTCATTATTCTGGCATTTGGCACATATAAATAGTTTTGGCAATCCTTATTGACCTAAATCTGGTAAGGTTTATACTGATTTTTATCAGATAGTGAGAAAAACACATAATTTTTTCTTTTTTTTTATATTCAACTGAACCTAACCACACTAAAATAGTAAGATTTTCTTAAAATTCTATCTATTAAAATACCCCCTACTATTTAAACCCCTAGAAAATTTTTTATAGATCCTCCCATAAATATCTCACTATAGATATTTCTATAGATCCCCTATAGACACTGTCTATAGATTCCCCTAATCCTAATTTATATAATGTATATATGAATCAAATATACACACAC
Organism: Phyllomedusa bahiana; assembly: GCA_025379985.1. Classification (NCBI taxonomy): domain Eukaryota; kingdom Metazoa; phylum Chordata; class Amphibia; order Anura; family Hylidae; genus Phyllomedusa; species Phyllomedusa bahiana. Next base: position 17,642 of record JAODAL010051282.1, read on the forward strand.
ACACACAATGGGGAAAATAAGCATTTGATACACTGGCCATTCTGTAGGTTTCCCATCTACAAAGAATGGAGAGGTCTGTAATTTCTATCGTAGTACACTTCAAATGCGAGGGACAGAATCCCCCAAAAAATCCAGAAAATCACATTGTATTATTTTAAGTAATTAATTTTTTATTTTATTGCATGATTTTGTTTTACCCCCAACTAAAAGAATTCATACAGATTACTTGCACCTGTTTGAAAATCAGAAACCTTATAAAAGAACCTCTCAAAACCCAAACAAACACGCTCCAACCCTCCCCCTGGGCCCAAATCAAAAAGCTGTCAAAAAAATCAGGGCAAATTGTGCCTGCACAAGGCTGGGGTGGGCAAGGAAATAGGGAACAGCTTTGGGGAGAAGGCAATAACTGTTGGCGCAATATTCGATAATGGGAAACACAAAATGCAGTCAAATTTCCCGGGGGGTCCTGCAAGATCTGGGCGATGGGGGGGGAAAAAAATGATTCTGAGAAAGTCGAAATCCCCTAAACTACATTGGAGGGCCCGGTCAATTGGGTTTAATAAGCTAGGACCACATCTCAAAGAACTCCCTTTTTAAAAACACTTTGCCAGAAGGGGTTAAAAAACTTTTGGGCCATAAGGTCCCCCCTCTTTCACCTAGTACATATCCCGGCCCATTAAAAGTTCACAAATAACCATCTGGTTCCCTGGAGGCATGGGAGAAGGTCATGTGTCAGATTTGACTAAAATAGAACTTTTTGTATCAATTCCACTAGCCGTGTTTGGAGGAAGAATAAGGATGAATACAACCCTCAGAAAATCATCCAAACAGTGAAGCAAGAGGGTGGAAACAACATACTTTGGGGGTGCTTTTCTGCATAGAGGACATGACGATGGCACCGTATTGAAAGGAGGATGGATAGTGCCATTTTTTGCGAGATTTTGGCCAACAACTTCCTTCCCTTAATACGAGCATTGAAGATGGGTCATAGCTGGGTCTTCCAGCATGACAATGACCCTAAACACATAGCCAGGAGTGGCTCCATAAAAAAACATTTCATATATACACACACACACTATTGAAGTCAATAGGGAGACCAAAACCCAAATATGAAAACCATGCCAAAAGCCGTGCAATTAGTTTTCTGGTCGGTTTTAGGCCTCTGCCATTGACTTCAATAGTAAATTTTCCAAGCGAAATACGGCAGAAGAGTGTATAGGTTCCAAGTTTTGCAAAACCATTGGTTTTGAAACCCGACCTCAGAAATTTTGAGCCAAGTAGATTACAGCTCAGATTTTGTATTGATGTCTATGGGGATGGTTTACAGTCGGTTTTTAATGGTTTTAACAATCCGAAAAACACATAAAAAAACGAATATAAATCCTAGCCGCATAGATGTACCCTTAATATATGAGTCTGTGAAACAATCGGGGTTTAGTGAGATGACTTAAATAGACATATCCTACATGCACCATGTCCTTCACCTACAAAGAAGCACAGCATGATCAAAGAAGATTGATTTAAGAAGACTGAAGGAAAAAAGTATAGATGTGAAAACAGTCCTGTTACTTTTTAGGTATAATAGAGTCAATTTTATCCTTCTGAGCAGTTCTAAATTTTATTTATATATTACTCTTACCACAGATATATTGGCAAGGCCATAATATGGTGTAACTCCAGCACTGCAAGATGCGTTATCCAGCTGGCACACTGGCATTGACGAAAGAATGCTAGATGGGTGAGTAGCTAATTTGACATCCGTGAGACCCTTCCCCCATGCTGCAGCAGCTACAAGCCACAAGAAGGCAAAGCCACCTGTCACGCAGAAATCCTGCAAAATGATGTGAACACACTAAAGGCCTTTAGTACTTTACTGGTAAAGCAGTTCTAGTATATTGTTATAATATGCAACATATATATGTATGAAAACCAAATAGTAAATGCAAATAGGAAGGTCAACCATTTCTCTCTAGATACGTTGCTTATAATGTCCTACTCTGGTTCACTAAAGGGATTTTCAAGGCAAGCACAAATAGACTCCCTGGCACTGAAATGTAAAAATAAGAAAGGGTTTATGTATTAAGTATGCCTCTCTATTTCATTAGTATGGCTAACCATCAATAACTATGTGTATTTTGGGTGACAGAATAATCTGTCATCCATACTATAGCCAAAAAACTTCCAGTTGTTAACACTACCTCAGCAGGCTATTACTGTCAGGTGAACTGTCTTATGGACTGCACATCATTATGGAGAGGAGGAAGTGAATTACACATGTGATTTCCTGGAAAACGCCTACCTGTCTTTGTATTCAGTGCTTTGTTCTATTAGACTTAGGGTACGGCCACACGGCAGTTGTAAAATGCCGGTTGGATTTTGTTTAAGAATCCTGCCGGTATTCTATCGTTTTTTGAATGGTTTTGGGGTTCTGTGCGCGGTTTGCGGATTTGACTGTCCCCCTTAACCATTGAATAGGACACCTTGCGCTCGAAAGCTGGGCAGAAGATTGTGCATGTTCAGAGTTTTTTGGAACACCGGCAGTGTGAAAAGCCGCCAACTAGGAAAAACCATGCAGTGTAGACTACTGGGCAGATTTTCTATTGATGTCTACAGTCAGTTTTCAAATCCGAAAACCGTATGAAAATCCGACTGAAAACACTTACAGTGTTTACGTACCCTTAGGGTGCGTTCACACGGCAGTGGACAAATACCGGTCGGTTTACCCGGCCGGTATTTGTCCGGTTTTGCGGCCGTCCCCACGGCCGTGGGGGGGGGGCGGCTTTTCTCTGCGATGAGCGGAGAAGAGCCCTTCCATTGTGGTGTTCATATTCCGTCCGGAAACCGGACCGAAGAATGAACATGCTCAATGTTTTTTGAGCGGCCAGCGAGCGGAAAAAACGGCGGACGGGAAACCCGTGCAGTGGCGACTTCTGCACGGGTTTATCATAGAGCACAATTGTGCTCATTTTCGTCTGTTTTTTCAGGCGGTCTGAAAAACCGCAAACCGGCTGAAAAACCAGCCGAAAACCCTTGCCGTGGGGACATGCCCTTACTGTGTGATGTACTAGTAAACTTGTAAGATTTGTGGGACTAGGTACTGTAAAGTCATCTAATATTGAAAGAGCTCTGTCCCACTCCATTGTGGTAACTCAGCTATGCTATTAGGCATCTGCCTGTCTAAATAGAGTCCACTGAGTCCATTGAGTTTTAATTAGTTCCCTAGCAGCTGATTTTAAATTAAGCCACTTACCACAATTGGTACTCTCCGTATTGTAGTGTATCGTTCATTGAAGAGCAAGTAAATTACCAATGCAAACATGGAATACAAGAAAGCAAACACTGAAAGAGTAACAAAGAATTCAGCTGGTGCAGAAAAATCCCCAGAGAGGTGCAAAATACGACTTTCAGTTTCACCACAGGGTGGCATCTCATAGCGCTGTCGATACAGTCTAAAGACACACACAAAGATACAATTAAATACATTATGCAGGAGTAGAGGTGGGCATATCAAATGCTTTCATTTACATCTTTAAGTATGTAATAAGTATGTAATTATGCAAATTAAAAATGATGAATATGAATACTAACATACTATTGAATGGCAAAACTAAAATATAAAGTTTTAAGGTTTTACATTTATGGATTATATTTCAATATTTTATCTTGGGTAGAAGTTTGGGAGATTTTTGTATGTTCTGCTCCTTAAAGACTTCTATCCAGTACTTTAGCTAAGAAAGTGGAGCTAAAAAGTTAAGAGAAAGTGTTGGTAATTTCCACCCTTGAACACCATTTTTTTGGCTAAATTGGTCTGAATTGAAATCTAGGGAGACATGTATGATCGGGTTTTTCACCCTTTTCTCATGTCAAATGCACCAAAGTGAGCCGGCTACGATGTCTAATGTGCCTAACAAAAGTGTTAGGCGCATTGTTCATAAGACTCAAGATTTTCTAATGCGCCTAACATGAGGGGGCGTTCTGGGGGCATGTCGTACCACATTCGTAATATTAGACACATATATGAATGTGGTTTGGCAAAACTAGGCGCATTACTGCTCGGACAGGAAGACCTATTTTAATGTGGTCTGCCTGAGCCTGAGGTGTCGAAGTGGAGCTGGATTTGCCGTTAGGGAAAAAAATGTCAAATATTTCTCAACTTGCACCAGTATAATAATAAAAAGTAATTTCTGATAACTATCAAACTATATAAAATTAAATTATTTAAATTTAATATATAAAATTTATATAAAAATATATCTCAAAAATATAAAAATATCTACTATAAAATTTTATTAAAATTAATAGAATCGAAAACTAATTTTACATTAAATAACCCACTGATTAGGTTCTTCAGATTTTTAAAAATGACAATTTTACTACATTAAATTTGACATTTATTGTTGCTGCTCTGACCCTTTATTCTACATACAGCAAGAGCCAGCACACCACAATTCTTGCTGGGACCTGTGGTCCACCAAGCAAGATCAGTACCATGGTTTCTAATCACTAACATGCTATTTTAATGACTTTTCTTTTATTTCCAGCCTATTTATAGCTTTTATACATGTTTGGCGCGTTACTTATGCGCCTAAGTTCCGTAATACGGCTAACACACAGGCGAGGTGCAATGAACTTTAGACACCATTTATGAGCTCACAAAAAACACTTTCATACATTCAGGCGCATTATAAACTGAAAAATAAATGGGAAAATGCACTTCGATGCATCTAGTTCCATACATGTCTCTCTTAATGTTTTCAATTTTAACGTATACACATATATGTTATTTTTTACTGATAGCCATGCTAATTTGGATTCAGAACTTTGTACCAAAATAACATTACATTACATTTCAATATATATATATATATATATATATATATATATTATATATATATATATTTATATAAAATACACATATTATACATGTGCATGTATAAGGAGAAATACATATATATAAGAAGAAATCAATTAGATAACTACACAAAATGTTGATATAAATGTTTAACTTAAATCTTAAATATTTGTCCGCTTTGAAAAACTATTTAACATTTATCCACAAAGCTTGAGCCGTAGCGTGATATAATAATCATCAGACACATTGTGGTTTTGTACAAAGCTGTAATTGGGCACCAAAAGAAGTGTATAGGGCTTTAACTGTATCACTGCAGGCCTGAATTCATAGAGAGGCGAACACAAGTTTTTTCATCAAATTCTGCATGAATTCAACTGAAAAACAAATTCTGGCATGCTTCATTGGAAGCATCTAGAGAATACCTTTTGCACACATGGAACCCTATGGCTCATTGCAGATACCCTCTAGTACAGTAGTCTGGAGTCCTATGGGACATCACGTACCACTGTACAGCCTCGATGTTTTATACTGTAGGCCCTAACTTGTCTTGTACAGGTACTGAATAATAGCTTATATTACAATCCAGAGCTGTATTCATAGATCTACTGGCTTAGAACCGAATTTTTTTTACACTCCTTGCTAGTTTAAAAGAGTGTTTTCATCTCACACATTGATAGTATATAGATAGAAAATACCATCAAAGTGTGATAGATGCAGGTCCCACCTTTGAATCAGGCCCCTGAAAGTCACCGTTCAGAACAGAGAGTTGGTCGCATAACTCTTTATTATTTTCTAAGGAAGTTACAAATACAGCCATGCACTGTGTTCGGCTGTATTCATTATTCCCATAAAGCAGAGTGGAATAGTGCCAAAGCATGACATACTCTCCGTTCTGAATGGAGACTTTCAGGAACCCACATATATCACACACTGATGGTATATTCTATTGATATGCGAATAATGTGCGAGACATGAGAGAGAACACACTTTTAACGACTTCACAGAGCTTACTCCAGTGATATGTCTACTAGGAAGTTTAATGTCTACACTTGGCGCTGTACATAACTGATATAGAAAGAACTCATATTGGAGTATAAAAGCTCAAGCTCTCAAGAATTTGTCTAAGGAAAAGCTTGTTTTTTTCCAATGACAACCAGTAGAATTCAACTCCCTCCATAAGTTTTCTATGGGATTAAAGTCTGGAGACTGGATAGGCCACTCCATGACCTTAACGTGCTTCTTTTTGAGCCACTCCTTTGTTGCCTTGGCTGTTTGTTTTGGGTCATTGTCTTGCTGGAAGATCCAGCCACGACCCATTTTTAATGTCCTGGCGGACAGAAGGAAGTTGTCACTCAGGATTTTATGGTACATGGCTCCATCCATTCTCCTATTGATGCTGTGAAGTAGTCCTGTGCCCTTAGCAGAGAAACACCCCCAGAACATAATGTTTCTACCTCCATGCTTGACAGTGGGGACAGTGTTCTTTGGGTCATAGGCAGAATTTCTCTTCCTCCAAAAAACGGCGAGTTGAGTTAATTTTTGTCTCATCTAAGCACAGCACCTTCTCCCAATTACAGAATCATCCAGGTGTTCATTGGCAAACTTCAAACTGGCCTGCACATGTGCCTTATTGAGCAAGGGGACCTTGCGGGCACTGCAGGATTTTAAACCATTATGACGTAATGTGTTACCAATGGTTTTCTTGGTGACTGTGGTCTCAGTTGGCTTGAGACCATTAACAAGTCCCCCCCCCGTGAAGTTTTAAGCTGATCTCTCACCTTCCTCATGATCAAGGATACCCCACAAGGTGAAATTTTGCATGGTGCCCCAGATCAATGTCGATTGACAGTCATTTTGTATTTCTTCCATTTTCTTACTATTGCAACAACAGTTGTCTCCGTCCCACCCAGCGTCTTACTTATGGTTTTGTAGCCCATTCCAGCTTTGTGCAGGTCTATGATCTTGTCCCTGACATCCTTAGAAAGCTCTTTGGTCTTGCCCATATTGTAGAGGTTAGAGTCTGACTAATTGAGTCTGTGGACAGGAGTCTTTTACAAAGGTTACTATTTAAGACAGCTGTCTTTAATGCAGGCAACGAGTCGATTAGGGGCGTCTAACTGGTCTGTAGGAGCCAGGACTCTTAATGGTTGGAAGGGGATCAAATATTTATTTCTCTCAGCAAAGTGCAAATATATATATATATATATATATATATTAGATAGATAGATAGATAGATAGATAGTTAGATATAATGTGGAACCTCCATGGATATAACTTGTTTATCCGGCACATGATAGAGACAGTAGATCAGATTGAGATCTGAGGAAATTGGAGTCCAAATCAACACTTTGTCCTCTGTATCATGTTCCTCAATCCATTATTGAACTATTTTTGTTAAGTGAAAGGGTATGTCACCCTGCTGAAAAAAGCCACTGCCATTATGGAATACCGTTGCTATACATGAATGCCAGGAATCAATCTTTCCCATTAGAACACTGCCTGTTGCATCACAATGCCTAGATCTGATGCTTATGTACCCATTGTAAATGCTCTCTGTCAGGTTGTGGACCGTGGAGGCACTTATGTCTCTGTCTCCAGGGCTGGCCGTTACTCACCTCTCCCTGCTCCGCTCCTGGTCACTGGCCAGCACACGTGTATCCGCTCCCTAGGGCGTGCACATGCCGACTCTCGGATATTTAAAGGGCCAGCGCTCCACTGATTACCAATCACCAGTCACTTCCTCCGGTGATTTTCCTAAGACTAACTTGTTTACGTTTCTGCTATCTGGACTTTGACCCTTGCTTGTGACCTTAACTATTCTCTACCTGATGCCTGCCCTGACTTTCTGCGATTGACCTGACCACATCTGCCTGCCACCTGCCCTGACCTTATTGCCTGTCCATGGACTACGCCTCTGCCTTCTCCCTTTGTACCTTGCTGTACCCCGACTGATACCATGAGTGGTCATGTTAGGGGTAGCGACCTGGGAGTCTCTCGCAGCAACCCCAGCGGGCGCTGGCAAAGACTCCGCTCCCTGGCGTGGCTCACACCATCTCCTCACAGTGACCCAGAGGATCCACTACCATCAACTATGACACATTCAGTGCAATGCCCTGTCTATTACTTTTCTAGCAATTTGTCGTACAGTAGCTCTTCTATGACCAGATGGGCTAACAAATGCTTCAATCAGTGAACCTTGGATGCTATGACTTTGTTGCAGGTTTACCAGTTGTGGTTTATTGGACCACTTTTCATGGATGCTAACCACTGCATATTGGAAAAACCCTAATAACCTGCTGTTTTGGAAACCTGCTTCTCTGACCCAGTCATTTAGTCATCACAACTTGGCCTTTGTCAGTTGCTCGGATTCTCATGCTTGCCCATTTTATCTGCTGTAACATCAATAAATGACTAATCATGTTCTCCATTAGACATCCCACCCCTTTACAAATGCATTGTGAAAAGATAATCAATGTTATTTACTCTTAATGCTATGGCTGATCAGTGTACAGTATACATATACTGCAAATTGGACATGAAATGCATGCAGACAAAGCTTTGGGAATTCTATTCTGAGTTAAGGTATTACCTGAAGGGGTACGAAAAAGGCACTGAAATGAGATCTGTGTCTGTCCGTTCCTCTGAAACCTTACACATCACGACTGCTGCTGTCTCTCCAATGAAAGAGCCACAAGTTCCAAAAGCAAAAATGGCAAACAGCTGAAGACAGAAGAATAAACAAGGTGGACAAGAGAAAAAAGAAGCACTACGTTAAGCAGTGAAATTTTTGAGTGAAATGTATGCATTACAAAACAGGACATCTGAAAGTTGAATAACCTATTACTTGTGCATTACGCAATTTTTGCCGTGTTATTTTTGTGGACAGGGCATAGTTACAGAGATGGTCATTTTTTTTTTTAGTACACCCCTCACATCTTTGTCAATATTGTATTATATGTTTTCATGGCACAACACTGAAGATATGGCCAAGGTCTGTAAGGTCTGGTTTTAGGTCTCCACACCTAAACCCTATTGAACATCTGTGGAGAATCCTCAAGTGGAAGGTGGAGGAGCGCAAGTTCTCTAACATTTACCAGCTCCTCAATGTCGTCATGGAGGAGTGGAAGAGGATTTCAGTGGCAACCTGTGAAGCTCTAGTGAACTCCATGCCCAAGAGCGTTAAGGCAGTGCTGGAAAATAATGGTGGTCACACAAAACGTTGACACTTTGGACACAATTTTTCCTTTTTTTCCCAGTGGTTATTTTTTTGTTAGAGCGGTTCCCC
>JAODAL010051283.1:0-26778 GCA_025379985.1 Phyllomedusa bahiana
CAGAAAAGCCATTTGCCCCTGTCTGACCCCCATACTGCTGCCCCCGCCGTGAACCCCCCCACACGTGGAAAGTTTCCACCCCCGGGCCCCAAAAATTTTTTTTTTCCGCCTCCAAAAGTCATTTGCCACTGACTGACCTCATACGGGGCCGCCGTACCTCCCACTGTAAATTGTTTCCCCCGGGCCTAAAAACAGTTTTTTGCCACCTCCAGAATTCCATTTGTGCCACGTCTGACCTCATACTGCGCCCCGGAGACCTCCACACTGTGTGATTGTGCCACTCTTTTCCAAAAAATACTGTTTTTTTTTTCCCCCCTCCAGAATGGGCATGTCCCCCGCCTGACCTCATTCCTGCTGCCCTGACCCCCAAAACTGTGTGATTTTTTGCCACTCTTGGGCCCAAAACTGGGTTTTTTGGGGGCCCCCCCCAGAATGTCATTGTTTCCACTGCCTGACCTCAAAAATGCTGGGCTGCCGCCGTCACCTCCACACTCTATCACAAAAGTTTGCCAAAACCCGGCTCTCAACTTGGGTTTTTTTTCCAGCTTTTTCCCCTGGCTGACTTTTCAGGGTACTTTCCCCCTTTAGTTTTTTTTGGGCATTTTGCCCTCTTAAAATGCCCAGGGGAAATTTTTTTAAAGGGAAACGATTTAAAAAGCGGGGGAGTCATGTCGTGTCATACTAAAAAAACAAAAAATTGTATTAAGACCAAACCAACTCCCCCTTAATTTAAAACATTGGGACAACGTTCTTTTAAAACAAACCCCCGCAGGCTCGGGCGCCTGGAAATAGCTGTTTTTTTTAAAAGTGAATTTGTGCCGGGAAATTTAAATTTGGAAACCCAAACGAATTTTTGGGCGGAAAAATTTGGCGAAGTGAAACCCAACCGAAAATTTTTTGAGAAAAAAGGGCCCTCTCTAATCCCCAGTGTCGCCACTTTTCTCATTTTGATCCAGGAAACCGGGGTTCTAAATGTGCCCTTGGGGCAACAACTTTCCAGCAGTAAAGCCCCCTCGAACGTTTCTCCCAAGGGTTGGGAAAACATTGCCCCAGGGTTTTTGCCAAATGGAAAGCATTGTCAAAAATGGAACTCATGGGGGTTTACCAAAAAAAATATAGAATAAAATTTTAATAATAAGTAATACAATACTGTCCCCCTCTAAACTTTTCCCAAAACTAAAGTCTCTCAAACCCCAAGTCTCCCACTTAAAAGAAAAAAAAAACCTTTAAAAAAAAAACCCCTCGCAAGACTCGTTCACTTTGCTCAAAATGCCCACTTTAAAAACCTTTTCCCACAAATGCTTTTTGGCTGAATGCAAACTCTCCTTCAAAAAGCCCAAAAAAAAAAAAATTTCAAAGTCTATTTTTGTGAAATAGAGTTTTTAGCAATTTTAAAAAGCAATTGGTGGTTATTTTATATGCTTTTACTTTATTTTTGTTCTTATACTTTTACTGTACTAAATTTTTAAAAAGCATATCAATTTAATTTCAGATATGACAATTGGGGACTTCCCTTGTTTATTTTCTGAGAAGCTAAACCCCCCCAACCTGTTTTGACTGTCCCATAGAACCTCCCCCCCCCGAACCCGTCCCCCACGGGGTTTGGGTCTACCCCTGTCCCGAGACCAACCTGTGGGCCACTTTCGGGAATTTAATGAAAGATTTCAAAGCAATCCTCCCTCCAGCCGGTGCTGGATTCTTTTATATCCAGAAAAAGGACGTTTTCTCTTCACCTGTATTGATTACAGAGGGCTAAACAAGATCAGGTAAAGAATCCAAAACCCTCTACACCTGAAAATCTAGCCTTTGATCGCTCCAGGGGAGCCAAGGTGTTTCCCAAAATTTAGACCACGTGGATCTAAAACCTCATCAAATTCGAGAGGGGGACAGTGGAAAACGGCCTTAAACACGCGTACAGGCATTTGAGTATCTCGGACCCTTTTGGGGCATGCAACCCCCAGCCAATTTCAGGAGTTAAAACAATGACAAAAATTCAGGGACTTGCTGTCACCTGCGTCAAGTAACTGGACGATTCCTGATTTTTTTCCCTGCATACAGACCATCGGTACAGTAGCCAGTTTCGACGCTGGGGGAAAAAATCGACGTAGCCAAGCTGAGAAGTGTGGGTTCCCACCGGGCCACCTTTCCCTTTTCCCTTTTGGTCATGTCTCCGTCGAGGTCGAAGAGGGACCCACTAAATCTCTGCGACCCAACTTGGCCAAAAACCTGCGGGGTCCCTTTGGGGAAAAAAAAAATTCCCCCCTTTCCGGGGATTTTCCACTACTACCAAAATTTCTTTCCCCCACTTCCTACGCTGGTGGCTCCTATCGTGGCTCTCACCCGAAAAAAAACGCAATCCGAAATTTTGGCCTCCGTCTCCCAAAGGGAAGCATTCTCCCAACTGAAGACAGCTTTTTCCTCAGCACCTTTTTTTTGGTCCGTCCGGATCCGGCGAAAACCCTTCACCTGAGGTGGTTTCCTCTTCCGTAGGGGCGGGGTGGTCCGACCCGAAGGCCCTAAAGGCAAGACTACACATCTTTTTTTTTTTTTAAGACCTTCTCACGGGAGAACAAATTATCCATTGGAAAACGGGAGCTTTGGCCATAAATTGGCTCTGGGGTAATGGCGACATCTGTTGGGGGGACCGACACCATTTGACTCTTTAACAACCCTAAAAATCCCAAAACCTCCAGACGGCCCAGCTTTAAATCCCGCCAGGCCAGGTGGCCTTTTTTTTTCTCACGTTTTTTTTCAAAAAACCCTTTCCCCCGGCCAAGAAGAATCAAAGGCGCATGCCCTCCCCCCTTTTCTTCGACATTAACCGGGGAAGAACCATTCCACACAAACATGGGCCCCGAACGCTGGTTCATTTGGTTCCTGTGGGTCTCCCAGCGTTCCCCGGCAAAACCTACATCGTCCCGCACCAGAGGGGAATTCTGGTTGGGGGCATAGTTCCTTTGGGCCGGGGCCACCCCGGTACAGAAATCCACGCCCCTTTTCCGCATACTACTGGTCCAACCTGCCCCAAAATGTCAAAGACTTCGTTCTCCTCCTGCACCCAATGTGCCCAAAAAGGCCCAAACCATAGGCCCCCCCGGGCCTCTTAGTCCCCTTGCCCGTTTCCCAAATCCAAAGGGCACACAAGGATGGACTTCATCACGGGCCTTACTTTTTTTCCGCGGGGGAAACCCTGACCGTTTCCTCAAAGATGCCCCCACTTTGTGCCGTTTTCCGGGCCCCCTTTCCCTGCCCCCCAAATTGGGGGCCCCATTTCCTTCTATCACTTTTTTTCGCCTGAAAGGGTTTTCCCTCCCCCCCTCGCTCCGATTGGGGGCGTCCCAATTTGTTCTTTTTTTGGGCGTGCCCTATTTTTCCCACTTGCAAATCAACCTAAACTTCTCATCTGCGTACCATCCCCAACAAATGTGCAGGGAAAAGGGTAAATCAGATTTTGGGGGAAATCACGGCATTTTGGTGCCCCAACGCCAGACAACTGGTCCGAAACTTTTCCATGGGCCGATTTTCTCATATAACCATCGGGATTTCCTACCCAAATTTGGCCTTTTCCCAAATTCCTTGGGGTCTATGGCCCGTAACCACACCCCCCCCCCCCCCTTTTGGCTTCGGCCTCTTTTTTTCGTGCCGGGGAAAAACCGGGTTGGGGAATTGGGGCCTTTTGGGAAAGGGAAAACCCCGGACATGCCTTACTCCAGGTTTTCAGCCCGATAAAAACCCCAACGAAAAAGGGGAGGAGTTTTTCCCCCAACGTTCCCCCCCCGGGGGAAATAAAGTGTCCCCCTCTTTCAAAAAAAATACGCCCCCAAGATCCCCGTTTTAAAGTTGGGCCCCCGCGTTTCTGGGAATTTTCAGAGAAAATTTTCGGCAACGGGAACCCGGGTCCTACAAGCTCTCCCTTTACCCCCCAATCTCCCCCGGTTTTCCTAACCCCTTTTTAAATGTCTCCCCCCCCTAAAGCCTCGGGTTCTTAAACCCGGGTTCCCTCTCAGAAGAGCGCTCCCTTCCGTCTCCGGTACTAAGAGTCCCCCTAAATTTTTTTGGGTGAAGGACATTTTGGGGACACGAAATTTATCAGGGGTAAGGGGTTTTTCTTTCTTGTAGATTGGGGGATTTTCCCCCCAAAGGGGGAAGGGTCCGGGGAACCGGAGTCCAAAATCCTGAATCAAGACCAAATTTCGTAATTTCCCTTTAGCCTAAGAAGGGGGGGGAGACCTAAGGGGGGGGGGTTTTTCTGTGGGCGGGTGGTCCCCTCCCCCGGCCCTCTGGCCGCAGGCGCACCCAGGGGAAAACCCCCCTCCGGGGCCCCTGCCGGGCCCCGGGTGGCCCCGCTGGCTGGGGGGACAGCTGGGGGTTTCCACGCGTCCTGGAACTCACCTGCCCTTTGTTCCTTTCACCCCGCGGGGCCGCCGGGGCGTGCGCCCCAACTTGAAATTTTTAAAAAGGGCCCCAAGTCCCCCCGGTGATTAGCTAATTCCCGGGGCACTTCCCCAAAATTTATGGTTTCGCCCACAATCATTCCTTTTTGATCAAATGTTTTTCCCCCCCTACCCCTAGAAAAAGCGTTCTTCAAGTGTGTTCTTGCCTTATCGTGTACCAAACCTCTTTCTACATTTCCCCGCTCCGAAACCCATGCCGCCTTTCCCGACCTTCCTGCCTTTTCCCAAACCAAAGAACCATTGCTTGCCTGCCCGACCTTCCCCGCCTGCCCCCCGACTACGAATTTTTGGCTAAAGATTCGTACCCTCGCTGCACCTTTGGCCGCCCACCGCAAGCCCCCCGCGTCAGGGGTAGCAACCTTGTAGAACCCGCCGCAGCAAGTCCATCCCGCTTGTGGCGCAGGCCTCCTTGTAAAAACCGGGACCTATCTTAGACACTTCCGCTACCCTGGGTCGCGGTTGTTTTGCCATCTGCTTGCTGTGGTCCAGTTGGATCCACTACCTAAGGCTAGCGTGTTACAGATATCTTATTTCTGCTTGCAAGAATCTTAATTCGTTCTAGCCAAAGTTTGGAAGGGCGGTGAGCTCGCCTTGTACATAGAAGTTCCAGCGTAGTTCTTGGACAATGTTTCCTCATATTGAGTAAGATATATACTTTGTAGTTTAATTTATACATGATAGAAATTTATCCTTGGTGAGGGGAGAGGAATCTACTTTGAATGTTTTATCCTAGGAGATGATTTTCCGGATCAAGTTATTTAATGTCTGCTCCACTTTTGCGTTTCTCTCTGGAAGCTATTTTTATTCATACACCCCTTATGACTGCCCTTATGTAGCACACCACAAAAGCTGCTGCAGAAGTGGGGATAATGAGGGGGATTTAATAATAAAGTATTCGCTAAGATGCAGACTGTATACGTGTATACAATCTATAGGGGTATTTAAGTAAGATCATGTGATATAAATTTCTCCAAGTGAACATGGATGATGTAGGGGCAGAGTCGTTGAACATAAGGAAAATTGAATGCAATAACATACATTTATAGAACACCTATCTTTGTATTGGTGACGCTTGTGGCGAGGGGCCCCCCAATCCACTAAGAATTAATGATTCAATTCTAACATTGTAAATGAGAGTGCGAGTTAAAATATATAAATCCCATTCCTCTCGCATGCTAAATCTCCAAGGAGATCGTGAAGAATTTCTTGTAATAAAAAGTTTATAAAGCTCCGGAGCATAATGTGAACCACTTCTTGATTTGATCTAAGGTTTTGTCAATTACTACACTATAGTCACCACATACGACCAATTTAATTTTCTTAACATTTTCTTCTTTGCTTTGGTTAATTGTCTATTAACAAAGGAGAGCAGACATAGTACTAGGTGCGTATAGGTTAAGGATAGTGTACGGAACATTATTGAGAGCACATTGTAAAATAATGATCCTGCCCCTAGGGTCAATGACGGAGTCATAAAGCTGAAATGCAATTGAATTCCTAACAAATATTTGCTACTACTTCCCGCTTTCCTTACTACTCCCCTCCACCCTCTTATTTTTTAATACTGTCCATGGTAAGCAAACAATTGGGGAAATTCTTATGTTTTAATCTGTAAGCATCAGAGGCCTGTAGATGTGTTTCTTGGACACACAACACGTCCACTTTGGATTTTATAACATCTCTCCATAAGCAGGAACATTTGTGCGGGGAGTTGAGCCCATTAACATTAAGAGACATTATATTAACCGCCATCGTGAACTTGAAAAAATAAATTAGTTAGACAAGCTCTTCCTAAGTCATAGAAACAGCAAGGTTCTGAAATGTAACATAACAACGAGACTATGGCATAGAAAATTAGAACAGGGTAAAGAACAAAAGGACCCATAGGAAACTTTGAGCCCAAACTAAAGAAAATTGTTTCCAGATAAGGAAACCAGCAGTGGGGGAAAGTTCTCACAGAAGGCCAGCAAACCATCACGGTGTTACGTGATCGGAAAAGGAGAAGAAAGCTCTTAGCGAGCGGAGTCTCACAAGAGACCAAAACGATTGCCTATAAACCTAGTTAGTCATTGGGTCTTGATCTTGAACGGCGAGTGTTCTCGGACCATAATGGGGTAATGATTCATGGTCTATTATCTCTTTTTCCTTGTTGGTGAGTTAGCAGCAGTAGAGATTACACCCCACAATAACAGAGTGTCCCGTACATCAGAAGGGGTTAGACAGATCACCGTGGATGAGTTTTTGGTGATTATGAGTTTAACAGGGAATCCCCAATGATAGGAAATATTGTTTTGCCCCCGTAGGAATATTTGTCAGTGGAGCAACTCTTCTTTTTTTTAACATTGGTCCTGCGAGAGGTCCGAATAAATAGATAATGACCCTTAAATTCTCTCAGGTAAGATCGAGATACCTCTGATTGGCCTTGAGTGAATTTTTCTTCGTTCTAAAAAATGAATTCTAGGAGTGAGAAAAGAATGTTTAGGCATCGGGAGCCTATGAATGCGGTCCCAATCATCAGATCTAAAATCGAAGCATCTGGGAAGCACTACAGCCATTCAATAATCTGATTAGAAATTGTGGGAGCGCTTCCAAAGTTGATTGATTCCAGGAATAAGCTCTGAGCATATGTTATTACATCTGAAACGATCTTCTAATCCAGAACTTTGAGGACATCCTCTGACAAGCTTCTCTTCTAAAGCTGATTAGCGTCCAATAAGAAGATTATGGGACACCTGCAAATTCTCCCATTTGTCGTTTCAAACATGTTCTGTATCTAGACACAAGCTTTTGAATGCTAAACCTGAAAATCCCCCCAACATTTTTTAAGGTCATATACAGGTCTCTCTAAATGATGAGAATAGTCGTTGAAGTGTTTGCTCAGAAGCCGCAAAAATAATCACAGAAGAGGGTTAAGAAAGATTCCATCTTCAGAGTATTCCTGGAAGAGATTTGAGAGAGAGGAGGAGATAGGTCTTTGTCTTTCTCCTACTCTTGTGAACAGGTAAAGAGATTGGATAAAATTCCGTTAGTTTTTAGTAGGTATTGTCTTTTGTGTCTCTTTTGAATTGCCGCTCCCATTGTATGGACTCACTAAAAGGAGCAGGATTTTTTTTTCTCTTTACTTCTTGCAGATTGTTGACTTTTCTGTTTACTGGGGGGAACCGGAGGAGATATGGAAATATCTTCTTCAGATTTGCACTAAGTCGGTTAGGGAATTATATGGAAATCTTGGTATAAACTGGTACTGAGAACTGTATTCTTGAAGGAATTTATAACAGTTCCTTAGAGATATTTTTCAGGTTGAAAAGTTATATCTTCTATGCTCTGAGGTAGAAGGAGCTGCTGATCATAGAATAGGTGATGGAAAATGGTGTCTGCCTTGAGATTTATGGGTTTCACCACAAAAGGATGATTATTCAGGTATAGGACTTGCTCCCATTATGCTTCTATATTTATGTACAGGTGAACTGATAGTAGCACAGTGCCTGTAGTAAGTGAGAGCTTTCTGCCCAGAGAATCCCGTCTGTGATAGCTAAACAATGACCCTTGTGGTTCAAATGGCGGCTTACAGGGACACAGTGCTTTAAAGCTTCCGGTAATACACTAATGAAGCAGGGCTATAAGGGTCCCCCTGAGGATAATCCCTGACCTCAGTGATGTATGAGAGGAATGCACCCTCAACTGCTCCGTCGGAGAGGTAAGTGCACCGGTGCTCTTTGAATGACGGAGAGCCCGGGTTTAAAATGGTGGGGGCCCGGGGAATCTCCCGCCACTTCTCTACTGCTGCCACACGGAGCTTCAGGCTGTCCGCACACAGTGACCTCAGCTCCCACGCTGTTGCTAGTCCCGAGCAGGTGTCCAGGTGCTCCAAGATAGAGAGGGTAAGTATCTTCGGTAATCCGGTACTGAGTTCCACTCTTCAAGATGGCGGCTGCTTCAGCTACTGTAAGAGGGCTCCGGTTTAGGAGCAGAGTCGTCACGGCAGCAAAGGTCCCCAAAAACCGCTCAAGTCAGATGATGATAGGTCCTGAAGCACTGGCCCCCAAGATCTGGGTATTTTTTAAGGCAAAAGGGGCTTATTTAAGCTGGTTTAGCTGGGTCTCCTGCAGAGCTCTTACTCTAGGCATCCAGCAGCATGCAGGCTCAAGCCACGCCCACCCTTTTGGACAGTTTTTTAATGTATGCAAAACTCATTACCTTGTATAAACACCTGGGCAGTTTTTCAGCAAAACCATCCAAAAACAGCGGCAAAAAGTGCCGAAAATCTGTTCAAAAAATTTCAGGTGGTTAACATAGACTTCAGTAGTAAATTTTTTTCTGGACCCTGATACATTTTACAACATGTTCCTAAAACAGCCGGCACCCAAAAACAAACAGAAAGAAATGACCTGTGTAGTCTATAGGTTGTTTATGGATTAATGTCTATGTGGATATTTTTCCGTTAGATTTTCATTGCTTTCAAAATACTAAAAACCACTGAAAATGTGACGGAGAACCTCTGCTGTGTAGACATAGCCTAACACACAGAAAGAAATACATTCAGAATTCAATAATTCCACCACATATGTAACTGGAAGAGTTTGAAACCTAATGGCGCCCTATTGCAGCACAGAGAAGAAGTGATTAAGCCCCCAAGTAGTCAGGTACCCCAAGATGTCTAAATGTACAGGTAACAGAAAAAATTTAAAACATTTTTTTTTTAAAGTTTAATATAACTATAGTCATGTAATATGTAAGTCTGATCTATTAAAATTTAGTTAGCATTTATTGCTTATGGTGAACAACAGAACAACAATACCCAGCACCAAAATTTCATTTTTTAGTCATTTTACATCCCAAAAAAGTAACAAAAAGTGACATGTATCATAACATGGCTTAAATGAAATCTAAACTTTAACCCACAAAACAACCAAGCCCTTACTTAGGTTCATGGATGAAAATATGAAAAAAATATTGGTTGCAAAAACCCAAATAAAAAAAAAAAAAACGTTTTTTATATTTTTTTCAAATGTACTAAAACTTAAATGTAAGAAAAACTATAAAAATTATCTGAAAATTAGAGTGCATGCAACTTTGTTTGAATGCAGGTATATTTGTATTAACTCCTTAAGGCCGAACGCCCTGAAAAGTAGTTAATGACCAGAACATTTTTTAGTTTTTGCCTCCTTGTGTTTCAAACCAGTTGTAACTTTTTTATTTTTTCAATGACCAGTTGTACGAGGCCACGTTATTATTCGAGACAAGATGTACTTTATGGGGGAACACTTTAAGTGTGCAGATTTTTTTTTTTTTTTTTACAACCCAGTCCACATTTCACACTTAAAGCTTGTTTATATTAATTCTAACAGGTTATTACAGTCATGTGGATACCCAATATGTGTAGAGGTTTTTTTTTGTGTGTATATAATATATGCACAATTATTTTTTATTAAATATTTATTTCTATTTTATCATTTATTTTTGTAAATTTTTTACACTTTTTCTGTTTTTCTTTAACCTTTTTATACACTTGGTAATGTATTAGCATATACATATAGTGCTAATACATTATATTCTTTGGTCCAGTCTGACACAGTCAGTGGAGCAGACAGCTTACAGTCTGCCCTAGATCACGGCTTGATACACAGACAGCCCTGGGGCTACTCTAGGCCCCAGGGCAGAACTGTTGGGCAGCCGTCCCCGGGCTCTGTGTCGTGTCACACCGTGTGTTCCGTTCACCTGACAGAGCAGGGAAACCCTTTGATTGCTCTGCGGTGACGATCCACCGCAATCAATGGGTTAATGCATCGGGGAGCGGAGGTATCACCCACTTCCCCTATCTCGCATGAAATGCTCAGGTGATCAGGGCAGTATAGTACATCAACCCGATCTCAGCGCAGCTGCGGCGCTCGGAGCCACAAACTACGATGTCTGCAGCGACTTCAAAAGACATCGCTACAGACTAACGACCCGCACCAGCCGACGTCTAAAGTTGGCGGACGGTCGTTAAGGAGTTAACACTCATATAGAAAGCAGATAAAATTTGGTTAAAATTCCAAAAAGCAAAACAAAAAAATGTTTTTTTTTTTTTTAAAATGCATGCATTTTGTAATTGATTTTGTTTTTCATTTAGTTAAAAAATGCAGCAAAAATGCAACATGTGAACGCACCCTAAAGTGAAACTTATTTTTGCCACTCACCTTTAGTATATATACTATACTGGACAATTTCCCTCAGTGAGTAAATATCCCAGTAAAATATTTTTGACTCTTGTTTGATTTGTTTTTTTATCTACTTTTAGAACTTGTGTGAAAATCTAATGAAGTTGTAGGTTAAATGTATACAGAAAATTGAAACATTTTGCATGATTAACAAACCTTCAAGCTTCAGTGTGTACACAAATAAACATTTCAAGCTACAAATGTAGAACAATTATTCTACCAATTTCTTCTACATCAATCCTTCAGGATGATAGTTTGATTGTGACTTTAAAAGTCTAGATATTAATAATACCATTTTGTCTCTTCCCTGACAGAAAAAGTACATGATGAAATTGACAGGGTGATCGGATCGGCTCAACCTCAGATGGAGCATAGAAAACTAATGCCATATACAGACCTCAGGGTCATTCATGAAATTCAGCGCTTTGGGGAATATTATAACCAAGATACCACCATGCCAAAACTCTGCAGACGTCACATTCAGAGGATATTTTATTCCAAAGGTGAGACGCAATACTTTATGTTAGATACCTCCAAATGAAACCCTACACAGAAGAGGAGAGAGGTCCTGTATACTACACCACACAGGAGAGCTAACAGATCCTCTATACTAGACCACACAGGAAAGGAGACGACTCCTCTATACTACGCCACACAGGAGAGGAGACAGATCCTCTATACTACACCACACATGAGAGCTAAGAGATCCGCTGTACTATCCCACACAGGAAAGGAGACAGATCCTCTGTTCTGCACCACACAGGAGGACTGACAGGTCCTCTATACTACACCACTCAGGAGAGCTCAGAGTTCCTCTATACTGCACAACACAGAAGAGGGTGACAGATCCTCTATACTACAATGAACAGGAGAGCTATGAGCTCCTCTATGCTACAGCACACAGAAGAGGAAACATATGATCTATACTACACCATACAGGAGAGGAGACAGATCTTCAATTCTACATCACACAGGAGAAAAGAAATATCCTCTATAATACACCACACAGGTGAACTAACAGATCTTCTATATTACACTACACAGTAGAGGAGATGGCTCCTCTAAACTTCTCCACACAAAAGAGGAGATAGGTCTTCTATACTATTACTACACAGGATATGTGGGTGATCCCTACACTACACCACACAGGAGAGGAGACCAATTCCCTGTACTACTTCCCGGCAGAGATAAGACTGATCCCCGATAATGCAGCCACACAAGGAAGTACACAACGTTTTCTATACTATCCCACAAAGGAAAGGAGACAGCTCCTCTATATTACACCACAGAGGAGAGAAGATGGCTTTTATACACTACACCATGCAGGAGAGCAGACATCACTATACAACATAACACAGGAGAGTAGACAGATCTTCTATACTACACCACACAGGAGAGCTGACAGATACTCTGTACTATACCACACAAGAGAGGTGACAAATCCACTATACTACACCCGACTGGAGAGGAGACCAATTCTCAATACTTCACCACACAGGAGAGCTAAAAGCTCTTCTTTACTACACCACACAGAAGAGGTGACAGAGCATCTACACTACACCCCACGGGAGAACTAACAGATCTTCTATACTATACCATACAGTACAGGAGATGGCTCTTATGGGCATGTCCCCACGGCACGGGTTTTCGGCCGGTTTTTCCGGCGGTTTGCGGTTTTGCAGACCGCCTGAAAAACCATCCGAAAATGAGCACAATTGTGCTCGATGGAAAACCCGTAAAGCAGTCCCCACTGCATGGGTTTTCCGCCCGGCGGTTTTTCCACCCGTGGTCCGCCCACAAAACATTCTACAAGCACAATCTTCTGACAGGTTTTCAGACGGAATCTGTGCTTGTGAATGTGAAGGGGGAGGACTTTTCTCCACTCATCGCTGCAAATCAGGACAATACCAGTCAGATAAACCGACCGGTATTTGTCCTCTGCCGTGGGAACGCACTGTATATACTACTCCACACAGGAGAGTAGACAGATCCTCTGTACTACACCACACAGGAGAGCAAAAGATCCTCTATACTACACCACACAGGAGAAGAGACAGCTCCTCAGTACTACATCACATAAGAGAGGTGACAGGTCCTCTATACTAAACCACACAGGAGAGCAAAAGATCCTCTATAATACACCACACAGGAGAGGAGACAGCTCCTCTACACTACATCACGCAAGAGAGGTGACAGATCCTCTATACTACACCACACAGGAGAGCAAAAGATCCTCTATAATACACCACACAGGAGAGGAGACAGCTCCTCTACACTACATCACGCAAGAGAGGTGACAGATCCTCTATACTACACCACACAGTAGATGACATAGCTCATTACTTTCTGTTTTGTTTTTACATATTGTTTACTACATCATTAAATGTAGACATCTTAAGTTATGTTCTCTCTCCAGGGCACTGTTTGTATCCCCGTTGCTGCAACTCCATACTCAGAGATAAATCTATACTTTTAGGAAGCCTTAAGATTTTTATATTCCATACACTTTATTGACACTGAAGGAAATTTTAAGAAAAAAGAGGCCATTTCACCCTTCTCAATAGGTAAAATGTATAATTCATGGATTAAACCTAGTGAGAATCCCTTCATGAAAATCAAAATAATCACATCTCATTATACTTACCTGTTGTGAAAAGTTTCTGCTCTCAGCATAGATCCATTTTTATAGCAACTAGAAGGTGTCTCATCAATATATTTTAATTCTAGTATTTCTGTTCGACTTCACTGTTTTATATATTATTTTCCTACCATAAAACTGAAAGTTGCTCTGGAGTCGGAATGTCTAGGGTAGGAAGATTTAGAAAACTTTAAACAAGAATTTTTTTTATGTTCTTCAATTGAATCAATCCATCATTTATCTAAAATGGTCTTGTGCTGGTCTGATACGGATACTGGAGGCACTAAGAAAGGCGGAAGGTATGTCATGTTTCTACATATTCCCTGTTGAATTTCAAATCCAACAGGGCAACTTTCTTTTTCTTCCATTAGATGCTTTTATTCCAAATATATAATATCTACAACATGCACTCATACACTCTCCAAAAGCTGAATGGGTGTCTTCTAGCAAGTGGCACTTGTACTTTGCCTAGAGAGACAGGTTCCAGATATATGTTGTATTAACCTATTTATGATGTAGATGTAATGATTTATGCATGACAGAGATAAAAGATCCTTTATGCCAATACAAACTTTGTAATGCAGGAATTCTTACTTACCACGTACTGGTATGTTTAGTGTTTGAACCTGCTTCCCCGCCTTTACCCAGGATTACCTAAACCAGGTTACCATCCAACTCGAAATGGTGTACCAGATACCATGCCAAAGTGGCCATTTAGGTCAGTCTCCTGACTGGTCAAACCCATAGGAGCTAGGGGATCCGATAACGGTGAACCTGCAGCTCTTCTTGAATGCATTCCATAAAGTCACATCTCCTCTGATGTATCTTCTCTGCTTATCTTCTTCACCAAGATAAATCTACAGTGTGGTAGTATGCCATATGATTTTGTACCCTCTCCTCTGAGCTAGCCTGGAATAATGAGGATCTTGTAGCAACATTTTGGAAAGATATCACTGGTAGAATTAAAGACAAACTGGCCAGTCGGGACCTCCCAACCTCTTTGGATGACCTCATTCTTTTGCTTCAAGATCTGACATCTGTTTTGCTGAGAGTCATTTTTAATGCTTCCAGCAACGAGAACCCTTCTGGCCATGCCGACTACCTTGAATTGCACCAGTCTTCCAGAGGCCTCCACTGCCCCTACAGACAGTTCCTTGAGATGAGCCATGCAAGTAGAAAGAGCCTATGTATCCAAGCGAGAGCGCACTCGCAGACATCTCCAGAAATTCTGCTGATAATGTGGCAGCCAAGTTCACTTCCTGAAGGACTGCCAGGTTCGTCCGGGAAACTTCAGGGCCTAGGCTCTGTGAGAGAGGCAGTCTTAAGTGAAAATAGATCTCCTACTTGTTTGACCAGGCTGGTCACACTCTGCTCCCATCTGGGGCCAAGTTTGAAGTTTCTGCCTTCCTAAATTCTGGTTTTGACAGAAACTTCATTACTTCATCCTTGATCATCAGATTTCATCCTCTAGTAGTTCTTCTTGTCAAGCCTCTGATATTTCCTCCATTAATGCAGAACTCTTGAAAGGCAGTATCATACTGAACCTCTTTCCCTTCAAGTTAAGGCACTCCACAGAGAAAATATCTTGTTCCTTGGATCCCGTGTTCTCTCTCCAATTCTTCGGGGCCCCCTTGGGGTTTGCACCCACATTCCGAACTGGACTGCCCAAAAGGGGGCAAATACTGCTGGAGACAAGCGTGCCATAGGTTCTCATCCCACTTTTCCCCGGGTGCACCCCACTCCATAACACCTTAATTTTTTCTTCCAGGTCCCCTACTCCTATCGGGAATTTGTGATGCTTCAATAGAACAAGAAGAGACTCTTCCACCTCATTAGGAATAAATTTGCCCGAAGATCATTCCCGGCACTGATTATGGGGCAATCATGCCCTAATTACTTATCTTTCCCTGAAACCAAAGCCATATCTACCTATATCAAGGAAAACTTGCTAAAGCGCTTTATCCTTAAGTCATCCTCTTCTGCCGGTGCCCATTTTTTTTTTTTTTTTGTAGAAAAAAATTTTTTGGTCTTTTTCATCCTCTTAACTTTTGGGCAAAAATAAGTTCACTGTAAAGAAACGGTGTCTGTTACCCTTGATCATGACTCTTTTTTTGTTAACGGGACCCAAAAAACTTCAGTAAACATGACTTGCGGGGAGCCTATAACCTGATCTTTATTCGTGAAGGAAAAAATGAAATGCCACCTTTAACACCCGTGATGGACATTTCGAGTATCTTGTGATGCCTTTTTGGCCCGCAATGCTCCACCCAATTTCGGGGACTTTGTCAATGAAGTCTTCCGAGACCTCCTATGTCTTTGTGTTGTAGTATATCTTGACAATATTTTGATCTGTTCTCCTGAGCTCAAGTGTTATCATGACCATAATGCACCTGGTGCCATCTCTACGCAGAACTGAAGAAATGTGTTTTTTTAAAAGACCATTTCTTTCCCGGGGGACTAAACTCGATAGAGTCTGCAAATGGACCCGTAAATTATTCTGTTCTTCAATGGTCGGGACTTCAGGTGATTCAGTGCTTCTTGGGATTTGCTAATTATTATTGTCAATGTATACTCCACTTCTCTACTCTGACAGCCCCTATAGTGTCTCTGACTAAGAAGAACTCCAACCCTGAACTCTGAGGAATAATCTTTTGTCTGTCTTAAAGCTGCGTTTGCCACAGCACTGCTTCTAACTTGCCTGGATCATGAAGAACCCTTCTACTAAGAGTTGGATCCCTCTTCCATTGGGAGCCGGAGCTGTTCTTACATAGAAGTCTACTAAAGGAAATACCATTACCTGTGCTTTTTTCTAAAAACACTTCTCCTCTACATACAAAAATTATACCATTGGGGATTGAGAATTGCTGACCGTTATATTGACTCTAGAAGAACAGCGCTATCTTCTGAAAGGTGCTTGTCAACTCGTGAAGGTCTTTACTGACCATAAGAATCCCCTCTACCTTTATACTGCACAATGGTTAAATCCCAGGCAAGCTAGATGGTCATTCTTCCCTCAATCTAATTTTCTTCTATACTTTAGGCCTGCAGAGGAAAACTCTTTCCCTTTCTTCAGATATTGCTGGACTCAACACTCAACACTCAGCACATTATCCCTCCAGAACCCTTGACTTCTTTTGCTTCTGTCAGTTTCCAATTGATTACTTCAGGGAAAACCTTTATATGTCCAGCCTTGAGGAAAAGTATTCCTAAATGTGGTCACTGTTTTTTAGCTGGCCACCCAGGCATACAAAAATCTTTATTATTAATCTCACGGCTCTATTAGTAACCTACTCTTGTTCAAGATGTAAAAGATTTTTTCCCTCTTGGTCCACTTGTGCCGACAAAAGTCTTCTCATCTCAAACCCTGCAGAATACTGCATCGCATGTCTGTACCTAAGAAAACTTGGACTCATATTACTATGGACTTCATCACAGATTTACCTCCATCCTCCAATTATACAGTTATTTGTGTGGTCATCAATCAGTTCTCCAAGATGTCTCATTTCTTTTCACTTCCAGGTCTACTCAACTTGCCTCTCATTTCTTCCAGAAAATCTACATGGACTTTCTTGTCATATTGTATCCAACCAAAGAGTTCAGTTTGTCTCTAAGTTCTAGCATGCATTCTGTTCTCAACTACAAGTTAAATTGAACTTCTCTTCTACCTACCACCATCAATTCAAAAGACAAGTGGTGAGAGTGAATCAAGTCCGTGGGATCTGTCTTTGTCATTTTGTTTTGTCTCATCAGGATGATTAGGCTGACCTCTTCCCTGAATTCTTGTTCAACAATCTTGATTCTGATTCTGCTGAGGCCTGTCCCTTCTTCGTTGTTCATGGGCGACATACTGCCTTCCTCTCTCCCTCCTTTCTGCCTCATATGTGCTGGCTGTGAATGTCCAGGTTCAAGAAGTTTCCCGCACCTGGCTGGATACTTGTCAGTGTCTTCTCCCAGCATTCTCCTGGTCTAAGACACAGATGGATACAAAGTGTAGATCTCCTCCTGTACTCCATCTCGATGATAAAGTTAGGTTGTATGTCAAGCACGTCTGCCTCAAGATCCATTGTCTAAAACTTAGTTCTTTTTTTCTGTATCCCTTTTCGGTTATCCGTCACATCAATCCTGTGTGCTACAAACTCTGCTGGCCGCCGTCTATGTGAATTCCATACTCCTTCCACATCTCTCTCCTGAAGCCCCTGGTCCTCAATCATTTTTCCCAAAAAACCATGTCATCCTATACCATACCTGATTCTGGAGTGATATCTACGAGGTTCGAGAAATCCAGGCAGAGAAATGTCTCAGAGCAAATCCCTTCCCCCCCCATGCCCGGGAAAGGATTTTGGGGCCCCTGAAAGAGATCGGGGGACCCAGTGAAAAAACATCATCCCCACAATTTCATACTCAGTTTACGCAGAAATAAAACCTAGAAAAAAAGGGGTTAAGGGGAGGAAATTGTCAGGAGGCCCCCCCACATTTCCCTGTCCGACCATGGTTGTGCCTTTTTCCCTCCGGCCCCTTTTAATCATCTCGTTGACAGAAACTGGCCGATGTGGGCATACCTCTTCCAAAGGGACGTGTGCTTGCGTTTAATTTTGGGGGATTTAAGAAACCAAAACACGGAGGGTGGCCCCTTTTAATTAGATCACTTCCCCTCCGCTCTTGCCACTGTGCTGGTGTGTGTTCTGTGAGCTATTGTGTGTTTCTGTTCTGTTATTCCTGGATTTGACCTGAGCTACATTCCTAACTATATGCTGCCTGCCGCCAGCCCCAACCTTACCATGAGTGACCTAACCACATTCTACCTGCCGCCTGTCCTTTCCTTATCACTTATTCACTGACTATGGGCAACATGTATGAATTATGGTGCTGATAGATCAGTTCTAAATCGTTTTTAAAGGTTTTTAAATAGCGCACCAGAATGTATGACCGTTCTTATGCATTTCTTTCAACGGGCAGTGTAGAGAAAAACGACAAGGGCTCAGGCACCCCCTTTAATCGGTCTGATGTTCTAATGTTTGCGCCAAAGTTTTGGCTCAAAGAATATAAAGTGTCTCTTCTATTTGTGGTGTGACACGCCCCAGAACCCCCCAAAAACTTTGGGTATGGCTGGGTAGGGTTTTCTACAGTTTGGGGAAGGGTCTAAAAATTTTTTGAAGCTGAATTCGGGAAAAAGCCTTTAAAACATGTCGCCTAGGGTTAGCCTGCTCCTACTGTACTATAACTGCAGCTGGGAGTCTCCCGCAGCAAATTCCAACCGGCCTTGAGGTGGGTTCTGGTGAATACCAGGGGGTTCTCCCCACTCTTTGATGTGGTTCATATCCATTTCTTGCAGTGACTCAAAGGATCCACTACTTTAGTTTTTAAAAACTGGGCCCCCCATTTAATTTAATTCTTGACCCTGTCCTCATTATTTACTTTAACTACCATGACTTTTGTCCTTTCTCCCCTGAAAAAGCCCAAGATGGCCTCCCAGATCCCCTCATCCCCATGGGCCGCCCTTCCCCTCCTTCTTCTTTGTCCCCATTTACCCGGGTATTTTCATGGGCCAAAAGGGCTTTTTTTCCTCGATTCGGGCCCGGATAAATTTTTTTTTCGCCCCCTACAGTTACACCAATACTACAAATATAGCAGTGATCCTTTTGTTCTACACATTCTCAGGCCCATCATAACTGCTGCCTAGAACTTGAGTGTACAGGTAGGCTGTAGGAGCATCCTTCCAAAAGACAATTTGGTAAGGATCATAATAAGGCAAAGCTGTTTGGCTGTCACTGTAGAAGTAAGATTACAAAACCTGAAATAACACTCAAAAAAACTTTCAAAATCCGGAAAGTTTTTGACCGATATGTTTAGCATTTTAATTTGCATCATACTGAATGTATCAGTCTTCTTGATTAGTTTTTTTTTCGGGTGTTTTTTATAGGTAAAGGGAAGCGGTTTTGGGGGGAACCCCCTTTTGGTTTAAGACGAGCTGTTCTTTTTTTTACAACACTTTTAAAATTTTTCCCCCTTTCCCAGCCTGTCCCTGGAGTCAACTGGACACTACTCCTGTAACATTGTTTAAAAATTTCCCCCAAACCCTTTGAGATTGTGCCATACTCGCATATAAATTAGGGGGGACTTTTTATAAAGGCAGGTTGGCGGAAAAATTTCTGACAAAATTTTTCATAAACAAAAATGGCAAACAAGTTTTTGGGACCCATTTTTAATTTTTTTTTTAGATCCTTGCTTTTGCTTTTTAAAAAGGGGAAAACCCAAAACCACAAACGAGGGGAAAAAGGGGCATAAGTTTAGGATTAAGAAAGTCAGTTTAAAAAAGTTTTGCCAAATTAAATAAATTTCGTTTAAATGTAATACTTTGGGTATGATGTCTATCCAAATTTAAAATAACACTTAGACAGAATTGATAAATCTATCCCTATGTGTCATCAGTGCGGGACATTTTTAAAGCTATTGTAATTATTTGGGAAAGATTTTCCTCGAAATGTAATTTTTCCTTACATTTTTCCCAAAAATTTTGGGTTTTATCTATGGTCTTAGTTTTCATTCATTTTGGGGGTGAAATAATGTGGACTGCCTTTGTTTTTTTTTGGGGAAAATGGGTCGTTGGGGTTTTCTTCCCAAGAGCTTTTCCCCCCTTTTATTGATATCGAATTAAATTGGGAAAAATTCCTGTGCAAGGGGGATGAAACCCTTACTGCTACTGTGTTTAATTATTGAGTAAAATTTTTAAATTTATACAACAAGTTAGGGTGCTGCCAAAAGTGGCCCCCAAAAGGGTAAACAATTTTTTATACCCAAAAAGGCCCCTGGATCCCTTGCTTTGGGAAAAAAAAAAAAACTTTTTTGCTTTTTTTTAGGGTTTAAACTTGAATAAAAAAGTGTTAATCTGCCCCATCTACCGGGTTCATTTTTTTACCCCTTTTTTTTCTGTGTGAAACCCCCTTTATTTTTTCCCTTTTAATAGGGGTCCTGAAACCCAATCCTGCAACCAACCCTTACAAATTATTTTATAACTTTAGCAAGGATTAAAAACCCTTAGGAAATAATGGATTGGATTGCAAAATGGGAGTCCCTCGAAAAAAACACTACAGGATGTTGTCTTCCCCGGGGGGTTTACGCAAATATGGAAAAAAAAAAAATAAAAAAAAACTAAAAGGGTTTTTTTCGACTAAATTTTAAATCTTGGTTTGTTACCCATACACCAAGGTGCTACTGAATTTATTTCTTTTAAATGTTTTAAAAGAAAAAAGGATTGTTTTTTATTTGTGTGAGTATTAAAGAGAAGAAAAAAGTAAGATAACAATAAAAAGAAACGGGACTATTGAAATTATGTAAATTTTTTTAAATGAAGATATATAAACAGGAAAAAGGGAAGGGTTCCCAATTCCCCACATGAAAATTTTTTTTGGGGAAAATTTGGGGTTTAAAAAGGTTAAGTTATATATTAAAGGGGGGTTTTATCATTTCATTAAATGCCTTCAGAATAAGGGGACAGTGAAAACAAGTAACTTTGCAATAGGATTCATTAGCAAAGCTGTCTTGTTTTCACAGTATTCCTTTTCTTCGGTTTTTTTTAAAAAAAAACTTCTCCAGTCTGGTCAGATTCCCTTCCCTTCCTTGCATTTCTTTTGCTGAGGGCTTTAAAAAATTTAATTCTGTTCTCCCCCCGGGCCCCTATTCACAGAGCTTGCTTCCCTTTTCTCCAAATCGAAAAATTTGGGGCCCACAACATTTCACTCCCCATACAGCTTCTGCCTCCTCATTGACACTTGGGAGCTGGGCCCCTATAATCAGGGAAAAAAGCGAAATTTTTTGCCCCGGGCCTTAATTTCTCCCCGCGTGGTTAAAAAAAAACCACAAAAAATTTCACTCTAACAGCTAACTGCTCCTCATTGAACATGCCTACTTCAACAATCCGAATAAAAGCAGGAAAAAAAGGGCCCCGGGGCCTTATGTAAACATGAAGGGAGAGGATTGTGCCTGGATTGGGTTTTTACTTTTAGCAAAAACCCCCAACTGTGAGAGATCAGTGCCCGAGGGTTTATAGAAACTGTTTAAACTGAATGCAGGCCTGGGTATGGAAAAAAGCTTTTACAAAATAAATGCAGAGGGAGATGACAGGATAAGTGGGGGAATTTTCGGGCACACTGGGGCCAGCTAACAGTGAAGGAGGGGGTGAAGGGCATCCCCCTTTTCCCGCTAAGAAAACCCCCCAGTGGGGGGGGGGAAGAAACGCCCCCGGATTTCAGGAAAAGAGAGCCCTCAAGGGTTTAAGGGGAACAGCCCAACTGAAAAAAGCGATAATTTCCCCTTTTAAACGACATAAATAAACCCCCGCTCAGCCTTTAAAAATCTAAAAAGATTTAAATTTAACTGTAAAATCGCATATTATAAAATATATATATATATATTTTATATATATATTTATATATTATATATATTATTAAATATATATAAATATATATATAATATGCTTATATATATAATTTTAATATTTTTTATTAATAATAAAAGTTTACAAGAACTACTAACATAAAAGGGGTTTTTCCCCAAGAATGTTTAAAAGTGGGAACCTCCAAAAAGGCTATTTTAATCAAAATTTTTAAATATATGTGATTAAAAAAATGAAAACCTGAGAACACAGCAAAGCTCAGTCCCCCCCCGGTTCATTTTTAAAACTTTCCCTAGTCACACCCCAAAAACGAAAGGGCCCGCTTGCGGGAAAAAACTTTTTATCTGATAAACAAAAAGAATGGAAACTTTTTAAGGCACCGGGTAGACAGTGCAGATTTAAAGGGTGTCTTGCTGTATTGAGAAACCCCTCTTTTACTGTTTATTAAATTTTACTTAAGTTTTGAAAACACCCTTTGGGTTCCCCACTCCCCCACTCTCCCCTCCCCCCTTCCCCTGGGAGCTTCATGACTCAGAAAGATTTGTATTTTATCCCCGCTTTCGTGCGACAGGAGAATAGGTAAGTGCCCTCTTGGCAAATCCCCTTTAATTTTTCTAAAAGGAATGAAAAAACCCGCAGAAACGGAAAATTTTGCGATCTTTCCCAAAAAAAATTGTTCTAAAACAAGGAAGGGGGTGAAAAACTAAAAAAAAAAATTTTTACCTTTTTCCCCCGGTAACCCTTTTTTCACTGTGCTCCAGGGCCCCATGACGAGTTTTAAAATTCAATGTTCACATGAAACCCCATAGGCTTTTTACAGTCCTCAGTCACCACTGAGGTTTTGTGACTGGCGGCAAGGGGAAAATCCCAAAATTTTGTGACCTTTTCTGCCCAAATATCCAGAACCCTCTACCCACAAAAAATGTTTTTTTTTTTTTTGGGTTTTTAACGGGGTAAACCCTTTAATGACAACCAGGGACTGGTTGTGTTGTTTTAAATTTTTAAAACATACTACAACAAAAAAAAACAAAATCATTTAAAAATCAATTTGTTCTTCAGTACAAATTTTGGGGGATAATTTTTATTTTCTTATTAATTAGAAAAAAATCTTGATGTAAGGTTTCCTCAAATTTTTTTGATTTTTTTTCCTTAGGGGCATGTCCCCAATGCACGGGGTGGGGGGCCAAACCCCCAAAAAACCCAGCCAAAAATAGCACAACGGGTTTTAAGGAAAAACCCGTGCAGCACCCCCCACTGCAGGGTTTTTTCCCTGCGTTTTTTCAAACCCTTTCCCGCCCAGAGGGAAAACTTGCAAGCCAATGTTGAAGGGGAGGAAACCCAAACCCCCCCCCCCCCTCCACGGCCAGTGCACTGCACAAAAACCGACAAATACCGGTCGGTAAACCCACCGGTAATTTACTTCCTTTTAACGCACCCTTACTGGATGCCTTTTTTTTTTTTTTTTCCCAAAACAAATTTTTACCTACAAATTTTTTAAAGATATCTTTTAAAATCTAAAATTATAAAACCAAAATTAAATTTTTATTTCCATATTTCTGGTCTGTAACCCATGGGCATATTTCATCAGACATATCCCCACCACAAAAAAAAATCTGGGGCAGTCAAAAGAGGACCTTGTCCATTCTTTTTCTTGGAGACAAAATGGAATGCAAGGTTGGTGGTCTTCTTGTTCACTACCAGTATTATCTTTATAAAAAATCTTATAATCGAAGGTCCAAATTAATAATAACCCCCGTTTTTTTTCTTCTTGGTAATAACGGCAATTTTTTTCTTCTTGGTAATAACGGCAAGTTTTTTTTCTCTTGGTAATCTCCTGGGTTTTTTAATTTTTTTCTTTCGTGACCTCTTTTTATCTCCGAGACCCAGAAAGCCATTTAAGGTGAATCCTCTTCTACCGCAGTAGTAAAACAACATCGATTTTCTTTCAGTTACTACCAGTATATTTATTAAGCAATTAAAACCGATAAATGCAAGGTTATGCACATGAGAAGAAAAAATCTGTTCCATGATTACTTGTTAAACAGAGAAACTCTGGGTAATACTGACCCTGAAAAGGATTTCAGAATCCTGGTGGACAGTAAACTACATTGTAGCAGCCAATGTCAGGCAGCACCTGCCAAAGCAAATAAGGGGCATAGATGCACACATTGAGAACATTATTTTCCCATTATACAACCTACTGATCAGACCACACATGGAATATTGTGGACAGTTTTGGATACCAGTACATAACAAAGACAATGTAGGGCTTGAACAGGCAACAAAAGTAATAAAAGAACTGGGTGGACTGCAATACCCATAAAGATTAGCAAGATTAGGGTTATTTAGCTTAGAGAAAAGACGGATTCTTGGGGACGTAATAAATATGTAAAAATATATTATGGGTCAATATAGAGATCTCTCCCAAGATCTATGTGTACCCAGGACTGGATCCAGAACAAGAGCGAATCCTCTACACCTATAGCAAAAAAGGTTTCTAGATAAACATAGAAAAGTATGTAGCTAAAGTAAAGCTACATACTTTTAGTAAAGCTAAAATGAAGATAAGTGGCTTTTCCATTTGGGTTTCTTTGCCTTCCAGACTGATCTGGATGGACATATGTCTTTTTCAGCCTTACAAACTCTGGGTGGCATGTATGAACAGGGCTGCCTCATTTTTTTTTTTGCTGTACTTTGTGCCAAAAACCTGTCAGGGCTATAAATGTATGAACAGTCTTATGTCAAAACTTGGTGCAGGCAGCACCAGACACAACCTTTTGAATGCGCCAAAAAATGTGTTAAGGATATTGCTGTCTATGCTATGCAAGGCATAAAACTTGCCAGATTTATGAACCCCAAATACAACAGGTTTTTATCAATACTGTCACATTCTATACTCCTCTATAGTTGCCTAGTGTATGTATGTAAGTGATAAAGCAGAACACATTTGTACAGTACAATTTTAGGTCCTGCTCCATCAATATTCCCCTGATCCTTCATATTACTTGTATAATTTTACCCCAAAAATTGAGAGAGGATTGACATAAAAAAAATATGAATATGCCATCCTCTTTTTTCACATCTCCAACATGTGCAACTAAACTCTACTTGATGACACGTAGGCGGCGAGAACGCTGCACCAAAATGATGCCGTTACTATAAAAAAAAATCTTTGCTTCTGGAGGACTTATGACTAGGATGGCCCAATTTCTCAAAAATTTGATTCGCCCACTTCGGCAAATTTTCCCGACAAAATTTGTTTTTCGGTCCGAATTACTTCGGGACGAATAGCGTTTTAAAAAAAGCTATTTCAGGCTGCACAGAGCCTGTAGGGTGCTGTAGAATGTTGTGCCATGCTAAATATGCAGAGGGAGCTTGGTTTGGTCTTCATACAATGTTGTGTTTTAGTATGACACGCATATGACTGCCGCCGCTCTTAGAATCGCTTCACTATAAAATTCCCTGGGCACTTAAGAGGGCAAAACTGACCAAAAAACTGAAGCGGGAATGTAGCCTGATAAAGTCATGGCACAATCAGCTGTTAAAAAACAAGCTGAGGGCTCAGGTGGCAACATCACTAGGCCACAGAGTGGCACAGTGACAGAGTGTGGAGGTGACGGCAGCAGCCACAGCAGCATGAGGTCAGACAGTGACACAATGACATTTTGGAGGTGACGAAAACAGGAGTAGGCAACAGAGTGGCACGATGACAGAGAGCGGAAGTCACGGCAGTAGCCACAGCAGCAGCATAAGGTCAGACAGTGGCACAATGACATTCTGGAGGTGGCAAAAACAGTAGTAGGCCACAGAGAGGTACAATGACAGAGAGTGGAGGTGACGGCAGCAGCATGAGGTCAGAGAGTGGCACAATGACAGTGTGGGGGTGGTGGCAATACCAGTCCTGGTAAAGATGGTTGGTGGCAAATGGAGAAACTGTCAGCAGATGTGTGGCATCAGACGGGTGGCGGCATCAGAATACTGGCTGAGGCAGGTAGTTTGAACCGAGGCTCATTTCTCAAAGTTTTGGTGAGGCGTCATGGCTGATGTAATCTGACCACAAAGAAAAACTTCCCACATATATAGCTTACAGGAATAGAGATATCAAAACTACAAAAAGAAAAAAACTACTCCTTTAAAACATACTTTTAATAATACCGATAAAAATTACAAAATATAACCTACAAAAAAGGTGATAGGACACCTACCAGGGGTGAGGACAATATACTACAATATCCCCTAGACTACACACCTTGTAATACCTCTCACAATTGGAGAACCCACCCCGATAAGGGCGACCCCAAAATAAACTCCTAAACTGTCCCCTACACACAGTACCGCCTCCTTTTGTATACAACCAGCGGAACCTCAAAATGAAAAAGTAGGGGCAAACAGTAAAAAATCACAATCTGTGATACCAAATAGAACAGATATGCAAAGAGCATCAATACAGATCAATACAGATACAGGTAAATAGCACCTATAATAAAAAGTATATAAAGTGCCTAGTACTTATCTGTACCAATCGACCCAAAATGGTAAATTAGGTCAATGTGATGACAACAAACAGGCGTCGTTACAGACAATGCGCCACTAAAGCCCCAAACGCGTTTCGTCCCATTCCAGGGACTCCTCAGTGGGTCAGAAAAAACATATCCATCTGAATCTCCAGTACATTCATCGCCAAGATTCAAGTAGACGTTACCTATACATGGGAGTTGGTGTATCTCCCTACAATGGGGACTAACATATCGGTGTTAGTGTCTAGTGTCCCACACAGCATTGTATTGATGCATATCTGTTCTATTTGGTATCACAGATTGTGATTTTTTTACTGTTTGCCCCTACTTTTTCATTTTGAGGTTCCTCTGGTTGTATACAAAAGGAGGCGGTACTGTGTGTAGGGGACAGTTTAGGAGTTTATTTAGGGGTCGCCCTTATCGGGGCGGGTTCTCCGATTGTGAGAGGTATTACAGGGTGTGATGTAATCTGACGCCTAAGGCATTGGTGTGTGGAAATCCTGGCAGATCCGCGCCTGATTCATCTTGACAAAGATCATCGTTCACATTTCCCTGACAAGCGGGTTCTCCTTGGGGA
>JAODAL010051284.1:0-26776 GCA_025379985.1 Phyllomedusa bahiana
TTACATAGTTTGCTGCGTCAATGAACAATGCTGGGTGCGCAAAAGCAAAAACACGTAACTGTTATGTTTTCGTACGATACATGGTATTTTTGGCAACAGACAACCTGTGCTGATTACAAGATTTCTGTATTGTAATTTAACTGCAAGGTGGATATATAAACAGTCACAGGTGTAATGGGTAAAATTGAACAACTATCTGAAATGTATACTGATAATAAAAGTGGAGTTTTGCAGCTAACAAAGAGACCTGCAGTTACTAGAAATGATGTTTATACAATATAAGTTCAGGCTGACCAATATCCAGGAAATATTTCAATAGCAAACTGTTAATATAAAGATATTCCACTACAATGTCTACACTAAGTCTTGGTGAACTTTATCCAATGTTCTTTATAGATAGAGCTTGTCTGTGTTCGCCCGCGGGGGCCCCCCCCGCTCCCACCGCCATGAATTTACAGCGGTAGATGCTGCTTTAAAATTCTCTAGCTAACTACATAAAATCTTCAAATCTCTAATCTAACTAAATTGGAAGGATCACAGCTAATAGTAGAGGTTTCTCTGTGCAGAAATAGACTAATTTCGCTGAGCTGTTTGGCCACAGGCAGAGCGCAGGTCCTATCCCTATGAGACGCTGAGAGACACTGAGGCTGAAACAGGAAACGCTGTTCTATGTAAAACGAGGTCATGTGATTTTTCCAGCCAATCGCAACCATATACATCCCAGTCATGACGTCGCACATACATCTCACACTGCTCTATTCTGTAATCTCATTTGCTGGCCGCCAAAATTACAGGAAGCGCCGAAAAAGGCGCGATCTTAATAGATGATGCTCAGATTTTAACCTTAATTATCGCATGATCTGGAAATTTCGATCACCATAAAAACCTTGCCGATTTCAACTTTGTCGATAAAAATCGCTCAACACTATTCCTGAAGTCTTCCACCGATCTTCAGAAGATTCTGAAAATGGCCAGGAAACTGTGCATGCACTTCATCCATTCCTACAAAGCCAGGAACACCCTCCTCGAGTTGCAGCAGCAGAATGGCCTCCCCAACACACTCTGATATGCGATGTTTCCACCCGTTGGAATTCCAGCCTGCACATGTTGGACCGACTGTATGAACAGAGAACGGCCATTAACGATTTTTTGATGATCCAGGCAGACAGAAGTACTCCCCTGTGTAACTTTGATGTCAGCCAGTGGCAGCTCATGCGTGACACCTGCCGTTTGTTGAGGCCATTCGAGGAGGCGACGTTATTTGTCAGTCGCCAGGACTACGGGATGAATAACGTCATTCCACTGCTTCATGTCCTGGAACAGATGCTGAAAAATCTGTCTGGGCAGGGGACTGGAGACGTGGCGACTACATCTCGTGGCCACATGAGTCCGGTGGGGACTGAAATGGAGGAGGAGGAGGAGGAGGAGGAGGACATTGGAGCAGAAGCATTGTCTGGTGAAATGAGTGGATTTTCTACCCAGGTGACAAGAGAGGAGGAGCAGGAGCAGCTGGAGGAGGTGGATGGAGATGAGGAAGGCGAGGCAGATGATCCCCAAGCACCGTGGCAGTATACAGTGGAAATGGAGGCAGGGAGCCCCTCGGAGTCACTTGTGCAGATGGCCGCAGCAGGCTGTTTTGCCTGGCTAGTGACAGCCGAATAGTCAGCATCCGGCAGAGGGATGACTTCTGGCTCTCCACCCTATTGGACCCTCGCTACCGGTCCAAAATGGGAGCCTTTTTCCCAGCTATTGAGAGGGAGGACAAACTCAAATACTATAGGGAAATCATCCGTAGTTAGTTGGCCGCTGCCTATGTGCGGCATAGTCCCTCCCCTGACAGGTCTGACCGGGGGGTTCCTCAGCGCTCACGTACTACTGCCGCGGCTGCTGGGGGAAGGTGGGGGGGGTAGGAGCAGTACCAGCTCCATCAGCAGTAACCTAAGTCTGGAGTCACTGATGAGCAGCTTCCTTCACCCGCCTAGTGAGGAGGGTAGTCGCCAGCAGCAGCAGCAGGACCTGGAGCAGTCCCTGAACCAACAGGTGGTGGCCTACTTGGACAGCACTCTGCCACCCCAGTTAGAAGATCCGCTGGACTACTGGACAGCCAAACTGGATGTGTGGCTGCAACTTGCCGAGTTTGCAGTGGAGAAGCTGTCCTGCCCGGCCAGTAGTGTGGCATCAGAGCGGGTGTTCAGTGCGGCGGGGGCCATCGTTAGCCCAAGGAGAACCCGCTTGTCCACGGGAAATGTGGAACGACTGACCTTTGTCAAGATGAATCAGGCGTGGATCGGCCAGGATTTCCACACACCAATGCCTTAGGCGTCAGACTACATCAGCCATGACGCCTCACCCAAACTGTGAGAAATGAGTCTGGGTTCAAACTACCCGCCTCAGCCACTATTCTGATGCCGCCACCCGCCTGATGCCACACATCTGCTGACAGTTTCTCCATCTGCCACCAACCATCTTTACCAGGGACTGGTATTGCCACCCACCTCCACACTGTGTCATTGTGCCACTGTCTGACCTCATGCTGCTGCTGTGGCTGCTGCCGTGACCGCCACACTGTGTCATTGTCCCACTCTGTGGCCTACTCCTGTTTTTGCCACCTCCAGAATGTCATTGTGCCACTGTCTGACCTCATGCTGCTGCTGTGGCTGCTGCCGTGACTTCCACACTGTGTCATTGTGCCACTGTCTGACCTCATGCTGCTGCTGTGGCTGCTGCCGTGACCTACACACTGTGTCATTGTTCCACTCTGTGGCCTACTCCTGTTTTTGCCACCTCCAGAATGTCATTGTGCCACTGCCTGACCTCATGCTGCTGCTGCCGTGACCTACACACTGTGTCATTGTGCCACTGTCTGACCTCATGCTGCTGCTGTGGCTGCTGCCGTGACCTACACACTGTGTCATTGTCCCACTCTGTGGCCTACTCCTGTTTTTGCCACCTCCAGAATGTCATTGTGCCACTGTCTGACCTCATGCTGCTGCTGTGGCTGCTGCCGTGACCTCCACACTGTGTCATTGTGCCACTGTCTGACCTCATGCTGCTGTGGCTGCTGCTGTGACCTACACACTGTGTCATTGTCCCACTCTGTGGCCTACTCCTGTTTTTGCCACCTCCAGAATGTGATTGTGCCACTGCCTGACCTCATGCTGCTGTGGCTGCTGCCGTGACCTACACACGGTGTCATTGTGCCACTGTCTAACCTCATGCTGCTGCTCCTGTGGCTGCTGCCGTGACCTACACACTGTCCCACTCTGTGGCCTACTCCTTGATAATAAATTTCATATTTTCACATGATTAAAGATTGGGTCACACAATATACATTGAACATCTCAAATGAAAATATTAAAGGGTTTGAATAATTAGATATTGGTTTAAGGTTTGACATAATAAATAAATATGGTATAAAAAGGTTATGAAATCTATGTTATGCACTGATATGATTATAACATTTATGATATGGTACGCACTGATATGATTATTACATTTATGAGGTTATGCACTCTGAGCAGAAGAAGGTTTTGTTTTTATTTCTAATACTGATGTAAGAGTCTTGTAATGATCGTAATTACACAATGACTAAATTAGCTTGCTAGGTCAAAAAACCTCACAGGCCAAGGTGGGCGGAGTTATTTAAATGGATTGACAGTGGATTGACAGACTCAAGTGTGATATTGTTACCATGTGACATTCTTTTATTAAAGGGGTGGTGAAGATATACAGCAGAGGGACACTGCCTTGCACACTTATGTGACTGAGACCACCCCCTCACGGTGAGATTCAAGAGTCGTCTATTTTTGGATTTTCATTATTTGCAGATTATAAATAAGCCTGAAGAACCTGATGGAGGTCTGCAAAAGCCAAACGACCCCCCACCTGATGGAGGTCTGCAAAAGCCAAGCCCCCCCCCCCCACTGATGGTGTCGCAACACCCCCTGATGGAGGTCTGCAAAAGTCAAGCAACGCCCCCTGATGGATGTCTGCAAAAGATGACAAGATGCAAAAGGGTCCTGCCGTCAGCTTCTATGTGCCAGCACTGCCACAGAAAAGGGGCTCTAATAATCTGCACTTATCGTCATGTCTGCACCCCCTGTCCCATCACAAGAAAAGATGGAGACAGGCTTAGGCTCTGTGCTCTGTTCTTTGGCTCATCGGGGAGACTTGGGCACAATAAACCCCTTGCTCCCTGCACCATAGACTCATGTAATTTCTGGGTCTGAGAAGATTTTCAAGAGAGACTTTGAGTTCGCTATGACTGTCAATCCTACACAACAAGTGGTTACCTTTGTGTTCCGCCCAAGCAAGGCCGAGGTGGTTTTTCTGTAATGACCAACTGAATATAGCAAGTGATGCATAATATTGGTATCAATAATAATCTACTGTCTAATAAAAAATTATATAATCTCCTAGATCACATCTATAAGACAAGGGGTGGAGTGTAATAGTATGCAAATTATACAGTGTGTCTTATACGATGTGATATAGAAATATTTATCTTATTGTTTCATTAATATACTTTGTATCCAGACATATGCTTGATACAATCCAATCCATATCAGACATAGGATAGATCCTATGTCTTTTACTGCAGCTGTCATGCTACCCCCACAGAAGGGTCTATTTCTGCTCTCAGTGTTTGACCTTGGTGACCCCTCCCTGAACCCATACAGATCATAGCTGATACTATTACATAATGCTCCAGTATTATTATACCACACTAGATATGGAGGGCCATAGAATTGTGCAGTCTGGTATCGCTGACTAGACAACTCAGACATAAGAGATTCCCAAGTTTGGGCATTCTGCGCGTTAATGAGAGACTGTTCTGACTAGTATAAAGAGGCGTGCTTTACCACTAAGAGCAGCCTCGGCTGGGGTCTGACGGCGCCCAGCAAACCTGTGTCATCGGACTAAATGGGTTGTATTTTGAGGTACAAGCGGGGGCTCCCCATTTATCTGTGTGCAAGAACTATGCGTCGATAACATCTGTAACTGCAAGCTAAGTATCATTCTATTCTATCTTAATTATTCTATTTCTTTATCTATGTAATAAACCTTTCCTTTTTTATACATTCTGTCTAATTGTAATTCATTTCTTGCACGCCAAATCAATCACCCAATTACACTATGTTAGTTTTATGTGCAGATCGTGTAAGAGATCTTGACCAAATAAATTCTCTCTGAGCAGTTACCTCGGAAGATCCTTTCATCTAAACACATCACATTGCAATCCAGAGAATCTAGAATCGAGTTTATAATACTCTCAGGTGATGTGACCTCCTGATGAAGGGGTCCATAGTGAGACTTCTAGCGACTCCATGATATGACCTCCTGCCTCATCCCTGTCCATAATGTGGTCTCCAGCTGACTTCTCTCCATGATATGACCTCCTGCCTCAACCGTTTCCTTAATGTGGTCTAGAAGTTGACTCTTTTCCATGATATGACCTCCTGCCTCATCCCAGTGCATAATTGGGTCTCTATCTGACTCCGCTCCATAATATGACCTACTTCCTCAACCATTTCCATTAGTTGTGCTCTATCTTACCCGGCTTCATGAAATATCCTTCTACCTCATCCCTGTGTAAAATGTGGTCTCCAGCTGACCATTCTTTATGATATAACCTCTTCTTCATCCCTGTCCATAATGTGACTTCTATCTGACCCCACTTCATGATATGATCTCCTGCTTTATCCCTGTCCATAGTGTGACCTCTAGCTGACCCACTCCATGACATGACCTCCTGCCTCATCCCTGTCCTCAATGTGGTCTCTAGCTGACTCCACTTCATGATATGAACTCCTACCTAGTACCTTTGCAAAATGTGGTCTACACCTGACCATGCTTTATGTGACCTCCTGCCTCATCCTTGTCCATAATGTGGGCTTTACCTGACTCTGCTCCGTGACATGTCCTCCTGCCTCATCCCTCTTCATAATGGGGGCTCTATCAGACCTCACTTCATGAAA
Organism: Phyllomedusa bahiana; assembly: GCA_025379985.1. Classification (NCBI taxonomy): domain Eukaryota; kingdom Metazoa; phylum Chordata; class Amphibia; order Anura; family Hylidae; genus Phyllomedusa; species Phyllomedusa bahiana. Next base: position 5,979 of record JAODAL010051284.1, read on the forward strand.
TTATCTCCTACTTCATCCTTGTCCATAATGTCACCTCAAGCTGACTTTGCTCCATATTATGACCTCTTGCTTCATCCTTGTCCATAATAGAGTCTCCAGCTGAGTCTGCTCAATGATGTGCTGTATAGCTGACTCCCCTCTATGATATGACCCCCTGCTGCTGTCCATGATGTGACCTATTCCTGACTACAGTCTATAACGTCTATAACATGTCCTATTGGAACACAGTTCTTCTCTGCCCCGGGGTGTACATTGCCCTAGAGGAATAAGCTCCAATAGGATTTGGTGCATGCAGACCTTGTATGTACTGCCTCATTCACACAGCAGTATTCTGTTCAGTATTCAGCATCAGTATTTCTAAGCTAAAACCAGGATTGGATGCAAGACATGGAAGGCGAGCAATCTTTCCACTATACTTCTCACTTTAGGTTCCATTCTTGGTCTTGTCTTACAAAAATAGATGAGAAATATAGAGCAGCATACTGTCATCCAGTGCCTAGGGCCTACCCATGGAGATTATTCTTGGGCCACCAGTGGAGTTGATTCTTGGGGCCCACCAGTGGAGGTTATTCTTGGGGTCCACCACTGTGGTTGATTTTTTGGGTCCACCAGTAGAGTTGATTTTGGGTGCCCACCAGTGGAGTTGATTCTTGGGGCCCACCAGTGGAGTTGATTCTTGGGGCCACCAGTAGAGTTGATTCATGGGGCCCACCAGTGGGGGTGATTCTTAGGGCCAACTAATGGAGCTAAATCTTGGGGCCCACCAGTGAAGATGATTCTTGGGGCCCACCAGTGGAGATGATTATAGGGGCCCACCACTGGAGATGATTATTGGGGCCCACCAGTGGAGATTATTCTAAGGGCCCACTAGTGGAGGTGACTCTTGAGGCCCACCAGGGGAGTGGATTCTTGGCGGCCACCAGTGGAGTTTATTCTTGGGGCCACCAGTGGAGATGATTCTTGGGGTCCACCAGTGGAGTTAAGTCTTGGGGCACACCAGTGGAGTTGATTCTTGAGGCTCACCAGTGGAGATGATTCTTGGGGCCCACCAGTGGAGTTGAATTCTGGGGCCCAAAATTGGAGTTGATTCTTGAGACTCACCAGTGGAGATGATTCTTGGGGTCCACTGGTGGTTTTAATTATTGGGCCAACCAATTAAGTTGATTCTGGGGCCCATCAGTAGAGTTAATTCCCAGGACCACCTGTAAAGTTGATTCTTGAGCCCACTAATGTAGTTGATTCTAGGAACCAGTATTGGAGTTGATTCTTGAGCCAACCAGTGCAGTTGGTTCTAGATACCACCAGTGGAATTGCTTCTTGCTGCCCACAAATGGTATTGATTCTTATGGCCAAAATATCTCATATGTCAGATCTCCAATTTTATGTATATGTACTACAGGAATTAGAGTGTGTATTGGGCACCTTCTATTAGCCCTCGGTTACAACGGCTGTAATATACATGTACCCTCCTTTTTAATTATACTTCTGAAGATCCATCAACATTTCTTCATTCATTGTATTTCACTCCTTCAGCATTTCATATCATGAAGCATTGTTCTATCCAAGAGTAGAAAAGCGTAAAAAGTCAATAAACATGAGTCTGCGGTAGCCTCCTGCCTATAGGAGTGTATGGTCAGTCCATGACGTTTCTCAGGTCCATATAATTGTCCATAGCTCCTTCGGCTTGAACAGTTGAACAGCCTTCCGCTATGTTTTGGGGTCCTCCACTTTCTTGCGCATGCGCAGGAGGTAATCTGCTGCCCTTTTTACTCAGATCTTTGATCAGGTGGCGATTAAAGTTAAACTGTTCAATTTTTTAGCTATAAAGTAGTCAATGAATTCTATTACACAAAGGTTGAGCAATCTAACAGGTGGACAATATTTATTTATCTATAGGAATCATAGGAAGATGTTAAAATTTCAGTCTGCATTTAACCTTTTAAGGACTGGTTTCTCTAAAGTGTAAATCCAATAGACCTCTCTTTGTGATAACTGTATTTTAATTTGGTGTTCATCATTACCATAAATGTGTTCCACTATTTGCCATCTAAGGTCACAGACAGGGCCGTTCCTAGGCTAAACAGCACTCAGGACGAGGTGAAGAAATTCCCCCTCCTCCTCCTCCCCGTAACATAATGCGCCACGATGCGACACATTGCCAAATATACAAAAAGCTTTACCACAATGTGCTACATATAAAACTACTAAATAATAGTCATACAGTTACCAAATAACACTGTTGCAGAAAACTAGAATCCCAGGCTAATAGCACCAATATCCTATTAAGACCACATATCACCATTACATAGTGACCAAATAATACCGCCACACCATTGACCACATATCACCACCACATAGTGACCGAATACCGCAACACCATGACCACATATCGCCACCACATAGTGACCAAATACCGCAACACCATGATCACATATCACCACCACATAGTGACTGAATACCACCACACCATGACCACATATCACCAGCACATAGTGACTGAATAATACACAATACCATTACTGAATACAAACCATTGTACTACAACCAATATTACCGGCATACAGTGACCATACAGTGACAGATACCAGTTCTACACAGGCTCTGCAGACATATAATTGATTACAGTAAAGTTACATCCAGGCACGTACAGGAGACGTCTCTGATGAGTTGTTCTCTTTCTCTTTTTCTTCTCCATCTGTCCCAGATCAAAATTGTAAACTAAGAACCCCAAATTTTCATATATCCTTAGCAGTAATGCATTTTTAAAAAAAAATTCCAATACGCCTTTGATGTTTTCTTAGTTTATAGTGTGCTGCTGGCATTTGGAATATATCTGTCCCAGACCGTCACCTTCTCCCAGCCTCGACTCTTCACTGTAGAATTTACATATCAAACATCTTAGACTCCTCACTTTCTCAGCGCTTCTCTACCAATTCCTATCTCTATACAAACTCCCCATCTATAGCACCTCATATAGTAGCCATGTAATATGCCTCCTGTAGCCAGACAGTAGCCCCAAGTAGCCATGTAGTAGCCCCTGTAGCCAGATAGTTGCCCCTGTAGCCAGGTAGTATGTCTCCTGTAGCCAGGCAGTAGCCCCTGTAGCGATGTAGTAGCCCCCTGTAACCATGTAGTAGGCCACTATAGCCAGGTAGTAGCCCATGAAGCAGCTCCCTATAGCCAGGTAGTAACCCCTCTTTTAGCCTCTATAGCCAGGTAATAGCCCCTATAGTCAGATAGTAGCCCTTATAGCCATGTAGTAGCTCCTGTAGCCAGGTAGTAGCCCCTGTAGTAACCCCTATAGCCAGGTAATAGCCCCTATAGCAGCCCCTGCAGCTAATGATAATAAAATAAAATAGCATACTCACCTCTCCACGGTCCCCACACGCAGCTCCCAGGGCTCTCCTGGCCCTGCAGCGCTGCCGGCCGAGGAGATACAGTGTCACAGGGGGCATGGTGAAAGTCGTGCGCCCCCTGCGATGCTGATACATACAGGGGAGGAGGCAGGACAGTAACGATCCGTCCTGTCTCCTCCCTGTACCAGCAGGTGCACAGCGAGTGTGCAGCTGCTGACTGACTCTACAACGGTTGTGCAGAGTCAAGGGCTAATCTCCGGGCGGGCGGCCACGGCGCCCCCCTCGGGGGAGCGGAGCCTTGGCGCCCCGGGCGATCACTCGTCTCGCCCGCCCCTAGGAGCGGCCCTGATCACAGACATTATATCTGGCTTCTACAAAGTGCCTGGCTACCGAACTTCCACCAAATTTTTCCATCCAATTTTTTATTCAATGCATTTCTTTCGGCACGTTTGTTTCAGGCACATTTTTTGGGGCACATTTAATTCTTCTGGTTTTTCTTTAAATCATCTTATACCCAACTTATGTTCATTAAGTCCGAGTTTTATTTTACGAGTAGTTTGACCAATGTACATTTTGCCAGCCGGGCATTTTAGAGAACAGATAACATTGGAGGAATTGCACGTATGAGAACCCTTGGTTTTTATTCTGTTCCCTCTCAAAGGATGTATGAGATCCTGGCCATTGATTATGGAGCAGGGGTCTGCAACGTCGGCGCTCCAGCTGTTGGGAAAAAACAACTCTAATCATGCCCACTGAAATAGATTATGTAAATGCATGATGGGAGTTGTAGTTTCCCAACAGCTGGAGAGCCGCAGTTTCAGACCCCTGTTATAGAGGTTGATAATTCAGCAATGATGACCTTATTTCCTATCGTTTTACCCTTCTTATGCACAATCTTATAGGAACCCTATTAAAGATCTAATCCTATTTAACATCTTTCTGTAGAATCTTCCACTGTTTTTATGACAAAACAAGTATCCACCAACCGGTAGAGTAGAACTTAACTTTTAGTACTTCCAATAATATCTCAAGACCATATATAAAAATAAACAATAACAAGTGACCTCAGAAGGCGCGTTCCTTAACTCATAATAGAAATAAAGCAAACTACCCCATACCTATCAAAACAGCGAAGCACTCGCACCAACAAGGTTGACCCAGACCCGGAACCTATCCCTAGTGAAAAAACCCTATAATTTCCCAGGATCCAAAGCTGGCAAGATAGGGGTCACACTGGGAAACGGAAGAAGTTACCTGGCGCGATAGTTAATATGCTTTTGTTTCTACAGAAAGAAGTATCTTCAGAGGACACTTCCCTTTTGTCTACCACAGAATTTTACCTCTAACTAGTTTTATGTGCAGATAGTGTAAGAGATCCTAACCAAATAAATTCTCTCTGAGCAGTTACCTGGTAAGATTCTTTCGTCTAAACACATCACATCAGATGATGTGACCTCCTGATGAAGGGGTCCATAGTGAGACTTCTAGCTGACTCCGCTCCATGATATGACCTCTTGCCTCATCCCGGTCCATAATTGGGTCTCTAGCTGACTCTGCACCATGATATGACCTCCTGCCTCATCCCGGTCCATAATTGGGTCTCTAGCTGACTCCGCTCCATTATATGACCTCTTGCCTCATCCCTGTCCATAATGTGGTCTCTAGCCTACTCCGCTCCAGAATATAACCTCTTGCCTCACCCCGGTCCATAATTGGGTCTCTAGCTGACTCCGCTCCATGATATAACCTCTTGCCTCATCCCTGTCCATAATGTGGTCTCTAGCTGACACCGCTCAACAATATGACCTCTTGCCTCATCCCTGTCCATAATGTGGTCTCTAGCCTACTCCACTCCAGAATATGACCTCTTGCCTCATCCTGGTCCATGATTGGGTCTCTAGCTGACTCCGCTCCATGATATAACCTCTTGCCTCATCCCTGTCCATAATGTGGTCTCTAGCTGACACCGCTCCAGAATATGACCTCTTGCCTCATCCCTGTCCATAATGTGGTCTCTAGCCTACTCCGCTCCAGAATATGACCTCTTGCCTCATCCCTATCCATAATGTGGTCTCTAGCCTACTCCGCTCCAGAATATGACCTCTTGCCTCATCCCTGTCCATAATGTGGTCTCTAGTTGACTCCGCTCCAGAATTTGACCTCTTGCCTCATCCCTGTCCATAATGTGGTCTCTAGCCTACTCCGCTCCAGAATATGACCTCTTGCCTCATCCGTGTCCATAATGTGGTCTCTATCTGACTACGCTCCATGATATGACCTCCTTCCTCAACCATCTCTATTAGTTGTGCTCTATCTTACCCTGCTTCATGCTATAAACTTCTACCTAATCCCTGTGCAAAATGTGGTCTCCAGCTGACCATGCTTTTTGATATGACCTCTTGCCTCATCCCTTTCCATAATGTGGTCTCTAGCCTACTCCGCTCCAGAATATGACCTCTTGCCTCATCCTTGTCCATAATGTGGTCTCTAGCTGGCTACGCTCCATGATATGACCTCCTGCCTCATCTTTGTCCATAATGTGGTCTCTAGCTGACTCCACTTCATGATATTACATCCTGACTCATCTCTGTCCATAAGTTGTGCTCTAGCGGACCACAACATAACCTTCTACCTACTACCTAAGCAAAATGTGGTCTCCAGCTGACCCTGCTTTATATGACCTCCTGCCTCATCCCTGTTCATAATGTGGGCTTTAGCTGACTCTGCTCCATGATATGACCTCCTGCCTCATCCCTCTCCATAATGGGGCCTCCATCTGACCTCGCCTCATGAAATTACCTCCTACTTCATCCTTGTCCATAATGTCACTTCAATCTGACTTTCATCCATAATATGACCTCTTGCTTCATTCCTGCCCATAATGGGGTCTCCAGCTGACTCCGCTCAATGATGTAGTGTCTAGCCGCCTGTAGGAGTGTATGATCAGTCCATGGCATTTCCCAGGTCCATCTCCTTGTCCGTAGCTCCTTTAGCTTGAACATTTAGACCTCGATTTGTGATAGTCGTATTTTAATTTGATGTTCATTATTACCATAAATGTGTTCCACTATTTGCCATCTAAGGTCACAAACATTATGTTTGGCTTCTACAAAGTGCCTGGCTACCGAACTTCCACCAAATTTTTCCATCTAATTTTTTATCTAATGCATTTCTTTCGGACACGTTTGTTTCAGACACATTTTTTGGGGCACATTTAATTCTTCTGTTTTTTCTTCAAATCATCTTACACCCGACTTTTATGTTCATTAAATCTGAGTTTTATTTTACCGAGTAGCTGATTTTACTGCCAACGCTCCGCACTGAGTGACTACTGCCGCCGCTGCCTCGCTGAGCCCCTGTGCCGCTACTTTGGACCTGCGAAGCGGGTTTTTTTACCCCGTGGCCGCTTGGCTCCCGACCTCACACTGCTGCTATCCTGCTGACTCACGGCCACACGACCCACTTGCTGGCTGCGCTGCTGCCTGACGCGCAAGCTGACGCCCTCTTCTCCTGACGATGATGAAGCCCTTGCCTCACCCGGCTCCCAAGTGCGGTCGGCTACATCATCATCTATTTGTGTTTCATCGTCACTGCTGTCCTCATCACCGGTCTTGGTATGCAGAGGCTGACCCCTCACAACATGACCTCCCATGCCACTCTCAACATCTATACTTTGCCGCCTACTGCAAGAAGCAGGGGATATTGGCCCCATTTCTTCGCTGCCAAGTAGCTGCTGACTGCCCTCCTCAAATTGTTCATCCTCGCTATATAGTGGCGCTGAGCCCAGACCACATAGTAGATCTCTGGCTGAGGGAACCGGATGGGACAGAGGCGGGTTGAGGACAGGTGAGGGCCGCTGACCCGCTCCCGGGCCATGCCAACTAAGGGTTGTGTCTGAGGTTCCCACCGACTCTTGGCTGGGGTTGTCAGATGTCATCTGGGAGGAAGTGGATGACCTAGTCAACCAATCAAGAACCCTTGGGTTGCTAGTCAGCACACGGCCGCTAGATGACAGCGGCAGTTCTTGCCTCACCGAGTGACCCCTGCTGCGACGTCCCCTTGCTGTGCTGCGACCTGGGCCTGGAATGTTTCTGCCTCTGCCACTCGCAGGTGAAGAGCCTGCCACCTCTCTGTCTGACATACTGTTTGTTCTAAAATGTACAGACACTGTTTGATGAAGATATCTGTATATGATAAATACACACCCTGTATTTGACTCCAAATGAACCCAGTAACAAGCTTGGGTAACCCTTGGATATAAATTGCGCTCCACAAATGGCCAGGAAAAATTGACTTGTATGTGTCGTTTAAAAACACTGTGTATTTTACTGAATATAAAAGCACAAACAGGCTTAATTAACCTTCGGATATGAATTATGCTACAGGCAAAATTTCTTCTTTGGCGGTGAAAAAGAACATTTCTTTTACTAAGTACAACTGCAGAAAAATACTTAGTTAACCCTTGGATGTAAATTGCGCAAAAGAATTGAGCAACCAAAATAACCAGCTTTGTAGCGTGTTACAATGGTGTGTTTTCTACGGTACACAGCAAGAGAAAAACTTGTAATTAACCTTCGCTTGTGAATTATGCTACAGGAAAAATGTCTTTTTGGCGGTGAAAAGGACGGCTTCTTTTAGTCACCACAACAGCAGAACAACGCTTAATTAACCCCTGGATGTAAATTGCGCAAAAGAATTGAGCAGCCAAAAATGAAGTTGTATTTGTATTGTAAAAACGCTGTTTCTTTAAATGAATACAACAGGAACTGGCTTAGATGCCCCTTGGATATTCAATGTGCTGTGAGCAGATAGCATTAAAATGTATATGCAGCTGCAGTGGACGCACACTGGACTTCAGATCCAATACCCCAAAAAATCAGAAATAGAACGTTAAGATAACATTCTCTGAGACAAGGAGAACCCCAAAAATCCGTATAAAAAACTTCTTATAACAATCACCGGGCAGCACCTTCCCTAAGACAGTAAGCGGTATACTCCCAGCGTCCCCCCAAACTTTTATTGGGGTACTCACGAATCCCGCCGGTCTCTGATTGGCTTCACCTCACATGTCATCAGGCTATGCCCTTCTTTCCTCCAATTTTTGCCCCATGTACGCCATTGCTCGACCCATTTTATCAACAAAACACACTTTTTTCCCCCCGAATACCAAATTTCGACTTCGTTCAAACCCGAGTTTTCCTGAAATTCAAACGTTTTCCACTTCGTTTAGAATCATTCGCCCACCAATACCATCACTGCTGTTTTTTCTTTTTATCCTTTTTAAATTTCAAAAAAAAAGCAATAGAAAAGCATGAAAAAAAAATTTTTTTGCAAACTCTAAAAAAAATTTTTATATCACTCTCTATTTGCAGGTGACAGCAGAAATGTCCCCGAAATCAACCTTTCTGCAAATCTTTGTTTGCTAAAATTTTAACAATATATAAGGGACTGTGCATATATCAAGACTGCCGGGATTTTTTGTCTCAATAGGGAGAAATCTGGGGGGTCATGTCTTCTACTATAACTGGGGAGGATCAGGGGTCTGTCATCTACATCAGGGTGGGGGATCGGGGTCAAGTGTAGTGTTTTATTAAGAAGCGGGTAGTGGCCAGAATACCCTTTTATCTCATCTAAATGCTCGTTACTATGGGCTAAATTTATGCTGATAATATCCAGCTGGATGAAAAAAATAAAAAAAATTTTAAATTTAAAATTATTTTTTCCCCCTTTCTTCTCCTTTTTTTTTTTTTTCTTTTTTTCTTTCTCCCCTTTTTCAGGTACCCACACCCCAAAAATCTTGCAAAAAAATTGTTTTTGCTTTTTTTAGAAAGGCCTGATCTTTGGGAAAAATTGTCCAGCTGCCGTCTGGATGGGGAAACCTTTTTTTCAAAGGGGGTGGGCCAGTTTGCCATGAAAAAAGGTTTTTGGTGGAGGTCTTTTTCTAAAAAGTCATGTCCCTGGGGCCTTTTTGATAAAGATTGTAAAAAACCAAAAAGGAGTATTTTATTTTATGGTTTTGGGGAAAATGCAGAAAAAATGTGATTGTATTCAGAACTGTAATAAATCTGAACGGCAGATTTTCCCTCCACCCATAATACAGGCCTTTGATATATCCCCCCAAAAAAGGAAATTGACGGGAAATATTTAAAATCATCCAAACAAAGTAAAAATTCTCCAACCCCCTGAAAATAATGAGGTAATTTGGCGACAGATTGGGCCCCTGGGGTCCTTTCTTCTACAATAAAACTTCCCCTCAAAAAAAAAATAATTTGTTTACAAAAAAAAAATATAATGAAAAAAAAACATTATGTTTTAAAATTGTGCGTTTTTTATTCAGAAAGTATTGGATAGACCAAATCAGTCAGTTTGTTTTATCCAAAAACATATACACCAGACTACTTCGCAGATACCCCAATAAGACACTACCTATATCCCCGACTAACCCCTAAGACATAACCCGATAGGCCATACCTATTTAAACCCAAAACCATGCACTATACGTAATAAAAATTAAAATATTAAAAATAAAAATTAAACAATTCCCCCAAACTCCCCACATATACGATATTTAAGCTAAACCCCCATCTACCCAACTATCCTCTAAAATTAAACAAGAATAGTTTTCCCACAAATACCCCGACTTTCCCTGCTATAACTCAACCATTCACACAATATACCAGACTTGTTCCAATATAACCAAAAAGTCCCCAATAATACTCGATAAGCCCCCAAAATATACCCCAAACTACACCCCCCTAATACACCCCAAATGGGCCCCCCAAATGTATTCCAAGCTTCCCTACAGAAATCCCCGCCCATCCCCTACATATTTAACAAAATAGTTTCGAATATATACCCAATTTTCCCCAAATATTTCCCCACAAAGCCCGTAAAACACCCAACTAAATCCCCGATACACACCAGAAGTCCCCCCATATATGTAATCCAAGCAAACCCCTACATGTAACCCAGACTAACCAATTCCCTCCATAAAAACCCCCATACCCTTTTTGAGATCACAGGGGTAAAAAAAAAAAGGGTGAGGCAAAAAATGTTCGAACTTTGAACTTTAGAGGTTTGGGGGGAGGGGTTTGATCGAACTCGAACCCCATTAAATCATGGGGGGAAAAAATGTTCGGGAAATTTTCAACTATACAGTGAGGGAACTGGGGTTACCTTCCATAACAGGGCCTGGATCCCTGGAAAAAACTTAGTGAAACAAATTGGCTATAAAGCGACAGAAAAAAAAATGGAGGCTAAAAACTTCATTCCTTTCAATGGCTGAAAAAAGAGGACACTTGCAAACGGGGCGTAGCTATAGGGGTGCAGCGGGAGCAGCTGCTACGGGCCCCGCAACCTGAGGGGGCCCAAAAGCCCTTTTACAGTAACACCCTATTGGGAAAAGGCACATGGGAACTGGCAGGGGGGCCAAAGGGCAGTACTCCCGTCAGGGGGCCCCTTTTCACATCGCAGGGGGGGTATGCACTCCCCCTGCGACACGACCCGTTGTACACCCCACCGGCACATACAGGAAGGAGGGAGGGGGGGGAACGATCCCCTCCTCCTCCCCCCCCACACCGCCCGCGCTTTTACAAAAGGGGGGAGAGGGGGGAGGGAGCGTCCCTCCGCCTCCTCCCCGCACACAGGCCGGCACTGTACATACAGGGGGAGGAGGGAGCGATCCCTCCTGCCTCCTCCCTGCACAGTAAGAGCTACTCTTGCGCCACGGTAATTTAAAGAACCCCCGCTGCCTGCTGGGGGCGGGAGGAATGCCAACTCTGCCGGGAGGGCATGGGGGATCCCAAATAGCGGGACCCCCCCGCCAAAAGCGGGAGAGTTGGCATGTATGACCTAAAGGGGGACCCTAGCTGCCTGTATGCTACCTAAGGGAGGCCCTAACTGCCTGTATACTACCTAAGGGAGGCCCTAACTGCCTGAATACTACCTAATTGGGGACCCTAACTGCCTGTATACTACCTAAAGAGGGACCCTAACTGCCTGTATACCCTAACTGTCTGTATACTACCTAAAGGGAGTCCCTAACAGCTTGCCGCATATATAAAGTGGGTCCTAACTACCTACAGCTTACCTAACTGGGGGCAATCATCTACCTACAGCCTACCTAACTGGGACTCCCCAACACCTACCTACCTACCTCACTGGGGTCCACCAACCTACCTGTAGCCTATCAACTTGCCTAACTAGGGCTTGCATATCTACCTGGGGGCTATTTACCTACCCACCCGTGGCTAGGTACCCACCAACCTACCTGGGGTTGGCCTACTAACTTATCCAGCGGGGCTCTACCTACCTAAATAGGGCCAATCTAGCTATCTGGGGCCTTGCCCATTTTCCTACCTGCCTAGGGTCTTGCCTACCTACCTGGTAATATAATTGAGAGGGGAGCAGCCCATAGTTGTAGCATTATCTCCAGAGGGTTAGTCCTCTCCCCACCCTCCAACCCCATAGGATACCGGGTCTCTAAGTTATGGCTTGTACCCGCTCTCCCACGCCTGGGAAGTTTGTACAGAGGTGGGAATAGGTAAAGAGATGCTGGAAAATTGAGGATTCTAAGATATTTGTGTATAATTTCTGCAGGGGTGAGTTGTGGCCGGGACAAGTCATCATGGCGGTGTGGAATGGATGTAGAAGAAAAGGGAATAAGAACGACTCATAAGAGAAGAGAACGACTCATCAGATAGGACAACTCCGGTGAGTCCCTGATTTCAGGGGTTATTTTGCTTCTATATTGGATCAGTGTTGTATTCACTGTAATGTGATGTGACTAGTGTTGAGCGATTTTTATCAGATTACAGAATATCAGATTACAGAATAGAGCAGGGTGAGATGTGTGCGCGACGTCATGACTGGGATGTGTATGGTTGCGATTGGCTGGAAAAATCACATGACCTAGTTTTACATAGAACAGCGTTTCCTGTTTCAGCCTCAGTGTCTCTCAGCGTCTCATAGGGATAGGACCTGCGCTCTGCCTGTGGCCAAACAGCTCAGCGAAATTAGTCTATTTCTGCACAGAGAACCTCTACTATTAGCTGTGATCCTTCCAATTTCGTTAGATTAGGGATTTGAACATTTATGTAGTTAGCTAGAGAATTTTAAAGCAGAATCTACCACTTTAAATTCACGGCGGTGGGAGCGGCGAGGGGGGGGGGGACCCCGCGGGCGAACACAGACAAGCTCTATCTTTAAAGAACACTGGATAAAGTTCACCAAACTTAGTGTAGACATTGTAGTGGAATATCTTTATTATTAACAGTTTGCTATTGAAATATTTCCTGGATATTGGGCAGCCTGAACTTATATTGGATAAACATCATTTCTAGTAACTGCAGGTCTCTTTGTTAGGTGCAAAACTCCCAACTTTTATTATCGTATACATTTCAGATAGGTGTTCATTTTCAATTTTACCCATTCACCTGTGACTGTTGATATATCCACCTTGCGTTAAATTAAACCCAAGCAATCTTGTAGTCAGCACAGGTTGTTTGTTGCCAAAATCCCGTGTATCGTACAAAAAACATCACAGTTACGTGTTTTTTGACTTTTGGGCACCCAGCTTTGTTCATTGACGCAGCATCCACGTAAATCTTAAATAGCAATTTTAGTCACCACAGGTGAATTGAAAGGTGCAAAAATACCGTTTATTATACGGAAAACTTTAACAGATACGTGTTTTTTGCACTTTTGCCCAGTCCGATTTGTTGATAGACACCTTGCAGTTAAATTTGAAATCCAGCAAGTTTGTGTTGATTAGAGGGATTTGAGAATAGCTGTGAGTTGCCGTCTTTTTAATAAGGACTTTCCAAAACTATTCCATACCTTCTAAAATTTTTTATATTTCTGAACATGCAGCGAAATGCAGGTGGGTAAGCGAGCAAAGAGGGGGGTAGACTTTGAGGTGGAGTTACGAGAGAAGGTGCTCCTTCCAGTGCTGGCGACAACACGCTTGCCAGCGGATCGTCAGTTGCAGGGACCGTCAGGCCTGTCATCGCTGGTGTCAGGGCCCTTGTGAATCTAAGTAACGAAACATCGTCGCCAATCTTTTCCTTCAGTGGTTAATGCAACCGGGCATCTAGCAGTCTTACCTCCTCGTTTCCCCCCAGTCACGGCCACAAATGTCGTCATCAGCATCATCAGCATCCGTCCAACATGAAGCAGCCCAAATGTCAACTCGTGTTTCCCACCACTGTGGATTAATCCATTGTCTGAAGACTCTTTGATGACAAAATGCGGGGTTGGGGTCAGAAGGCATGTTAAAGTTTAAGAGGATGATTTAGTCTGATCTGACGCCCATTTAAATGATGCCATCAGAGGAGGTGAAGGAAGCTGTTCAATCGGCAAAAATCCGGGCGGTCGGCAAGCCTTGCAGGGGCCCCTTGCTTGTAGCCCGCAGCTTCTGGATGCAGAAAGTCAGGACGACCAAGGGCACCTGTGTTGATGATGATGATAATGATGACGACATTGCGGATCCATCCTGGTCTTTTCCGCAGAATTTGCTTGTGAGCGCTTCATCAGTGAACGAGGAGGAAGACGATAGGGTAGTGTCAATACGGGTCCCGCCACAAAAAGGGAAGGGGGCGGTCGCAGAAGTCCACTGATATGATTCCGCCAGCCACGGTCAAACGCAAACCCCGCTCCTCGCTTATCCCGTTTAAAAAGGTCCAGGACCTCTCAAGCCTGGGCCTTCTTTGAGCAAGCCTCTGATTCACCCCGCGATGTTCATATGCCGCCTTTGCCGGGAAACGCATAAGTAGAGGCAAGAACCTTAAGTGGTTAACCACCACCAACATGTCTAGTCACATGCAGCGAATGCATGAGTTGAAATGGAGGGAAAAACTTGCCAAAAAAGGCCAGACCGACGCCGGGCCTCCAAACACTGTCACACCCTTTTGTCTCCGCCTCACCCTCCTCCACCACCACCAAAGCGTTCCTCAGCTGCCCATGTCTCTCTGAGTCATGATCAGGGATCAGCCTCCGCTTCGGGCCTCCACCGTCGCCGAGTCCCACCGCCCCCACCAGGGGACCCATCCTACCCCTTTTCTCCTTCCGCCAGTTTGACGACCTGCACGCCGTACAGCGGCCAGTCTAGCAGCCAGCCTTTGTCTTCCAGGTTTGGGAGCAAAAAGAAAAACTTTAACCCAAACCTTCCCAAAGCCAAAAGCCTGAAAGTCGGCATTGCCAGGCTTTTGGCCTTAGAAATTTGCCTTTCCCTCTGGTGGACACAGATGGGTTCCGCCACGTCATGGTCCTCGCCTGCCCCAATACCAGATGCCGAGCAGGCATTTCTTTGCCAGAAAAGCCGTCCCTGCCCCGGCCAGCCACGTGTCATCTAAAATTTTCAAGGCATTTTTCTGCATCTGTGTCCGGAAAAGTCCATTCACCACCGACACATGGACTAGTAAGCACGGCCAAGGGCCCCTATATCTCTGTGAAAAGCTCACTGGGTGAGCTCGGTGGAAGTCCCTGGGGGTGACGGTGGCTCTCAGGCTCGGCACACCGGGTCTTCCAAAACCGCAGGGATGGTGCAGGGTTCTTTCCCCCAAGGTCCTCTGGTGGCATCACGTTGTCGGGGGTCGTTTACCAACATTGGGGGTTCACCCGTTTGCCCCGGTATTCCAAATTACGAGCGGAGGAACTTTTATCGGCCGATAAAAGAAACTGAGTCAGAACAGGGTTCTGGGTCAAAATTTCTTTTCATTTTCCCAAGCTAACTGAACTCACAAAAACTTCACACACATTTTTTGTATAAAACTACAAAAAAGATAACGCAGGCGCAGTAGAGAAGAGAGGAACGGTTGTATGTCCATATTTGGGTAGCTTTTAGTACAGTTATTGGTCACGCTGTTCGGGGAAAAAGTCTCATCCAGCTTCAGTGATTTTCCATTTTTAAAAAGCCTTTTCAGACAGAGAACTGATAACAGATGTTACATCCTTGGGAAGCCATACCGGTGTCAGTCCTGCCTATGCCCTTTTTAGTGAGATGACCTTTAAAAGGAGAAAAAACCTTCTTTTGGCAAAAGGGGGGAAAATCATTAAGGGGTTTAAAATCTGAAGAATACACACAGGGGGAAAAATTTGGGGATTTCCAGTTAAATAACAAGGCGGGGTATTAGTTCAAACCTCTCTATTTTACAACGTGCCCAGAGAAACCAGTCCGTGTTAAAAATTAATCTGTTTGGAGACCATCCACACACAGGTCGGACTGGGGACGGTTTCCCGCAACGAGAACCAGCGGGGTGGGTGAAAAAAACCTTGTGCCGAAAGGGTGGGTGCGAAAAACGGGCGAAATCTGCTGGCCCCCCTTAAGATCGGGAAAGGTGGAGCACACCCTTCCTGGCACAGTCATGAAACCTTTGTCGTCCAAAATTTTAAAAGGCACCCGGGTCGGGATGCCTGTGAAAAGGCCGGGTCTGAGTTCGCCTTCCGCCGTTCGACCTGCTTTCGTCCCGCTGGCTGCGTTGCAGATCAGCCGGCCCCCCCTTTCAACCGTCTCATTGTTGAGGGGCAACACACTGGAATTCCCCCCTCCAAAAGCCCAGCGATTGTGGCAGCAGCGCAATGCCATTACGCAGTAGGGAAATGACACATGGCCTACATGCAGGGGTTTGCGGACCTCGGGTGTTGGCCCCGAGAGTGGAGGCAGGTGAAAAGAGCTCTCAAACCCTTTTTCCCAGTTTTGAAGAACCCACCAAAATGGTCGGGCGGACAATCCCTTTACATGAGCATTGTGGTGTCTTGTTCGGGAAAACGAACGTTGGACACCTGAAACAACGGGTCCCGAGCGACGGAGGGGGGAAAAACGGACACAGATGCGGACACGGACCCTTTTTCTCTCCGTCAAACCCCACAAGGCCCGACATTTTCACAATTTCATCAGTCTTCATTAGGCAGTGGTTTCGGGGCCCCAGAGTGTGCAAGGGGGCGCAACAGTCTCAGGGGGCTTATCTCAGCAAGTCGGGCTGTGTTGAAGGTGCCCGGGGGGGCAGCGGGGGAGGAGGAGGAGGTATTCCCTAGAAACCGATGTTACCGACGTCCCGCCTTGGAAAGAGGTTTTTGGGGAAATTTTAGGGGGATGAGGAAGATGAGGGAAAATCAGTTGCTAGTGCCCTCGCCCAAAGGCTTGGGAAATCAAGGCTCCCCTCTCTACATGAGTGCTTGGGTGCTCCCTTTCCTCCAACAGACCCGCATTAAGGCCCAAAATGAAAACAGTTACGGGGGGGCCACCCTCCCGGATCCCGGACAAAACAAAACTCAGCATTTCCCTTTCCCCCCACCCAAATAGAGAGAAAAAAGCAGGAAATGGAGACCCTTTTGATTGATCAACTGGAGACATCTGTTGCGTTTTGTTCACGTTCCCCAAAGTCACGGGGGATCAACGCCAGCGATGTGACAGCGTAGAGGAAGTAGCCGTTGCGGAAACAGCAGCCAGGCAAGGTGGCAGAAGCTAATGGGTGACCTCTGGGGGAACTTTGTTTACCACCTCACCAAAGCATGCAATGCAGGGGACACACCCAAAAACCAAGATCAGCTTTAAAATCATGGGCACGACTTCTGCGCTCAACACCGGTTTTTGTATGTTTCCGGGGCCCAAAAGACTTTGGGTATCCAAAAAGGGGCGAATGGCCCCAGTGGCTCGTCACGCCATAGAGGGGTTGTCCCCGCCCCAGCAGCCCGGGGATATCTGGGGACCTTCAGCACAGCTGGAGGGTCATTACAACAAAACGCATCCGGTTTCCACAGATAATGTGGGTCGTTTTTTACTTTCATCAAAAAAAGGAAACGGCGGTCTCTGAGAAGTTGTGGCCCCAATTGCCCAGGTCACCCCATTAGTTGCCCCCTTTACTTCACATTCCTTTTTAACAGAAATGGTCCCTTTAAACTTTTTTTAAAATGATCATTTCTTTCTGCAATTTTTTTTTTCTTTTCCCTACGTTCATTTTTTGGTTTTGTGTGAGGAGACTGTAAAAGACAGCAAGTTTCTTGACAACACCGTATTTTATTTTTTTTCACTTTTTTTTAAGAAGTTTTGCATTGTCAATGGTTTTGGGTATGTTGCGTGAGATACGCTTAATTATGGCCTTTTGGGAAAAGAAAAAAGTGGCTTTTTAATGGTTTTTCCCTGACAATTTTTTTAAAAGTGGGTGAGAAGTTTAAAATTTTATTTTTTTGGGTATGTAGCTGTGAGAAAAAGCAAAAATCATGGTGCTTGGAACAGAAATGTGGTTTTAAGTGGCATTTCTCCCTCACAATTTTTAATAGTGGCTTGGGGAAGTCATTTTTTTTTTAATTTTTTGGGGGCATGCTGCTTTGAAAATGCAGCAATACTACAGGTCCTTTTTTAAAAAAAAAAAATGTTTTTTTCTAAAAGACATTTGTTCTTCACAATTGTCCAAAGTGGCTCAAGGGTCATGCTTTAAATTTTCTTGTGGGCATTTTGCTTTGAAATGCAGCTTTCTACGGGTTTCCTATTATAAAAAAAAATGTTGTTTTGAAACAGACATTTGTTCTTCACAATTGTCAAGAGTGGCTCAGGGTGATGGTGCTGTCAGAAACAGGAATAGGTAGGACACTGTTAATGGACACATTTTGCAAAATTACTTGTTTTTAACATAGCTATCAATCCCTGTATTGAGACAACCCCATTTAATAAAATTTAAAAAAAGAGAAACAAAGACATGGTGGAATTCCATCCTATTTTAAAAATGTGTTTTCTAGAATTAAACTACTAAAAAACTTGCATGTACAAAATAGCGGGTAAAAAAAATTCCTCTGAATTGTACAAGGGAGGTACGGGAAAAAAACTTGACCAGATGTGGTTATTAAAGAGACATGGAGTATGGAGCACGGACAGGGGAACAAAGTACAGAGACCATTTCCTCCAGCCGTTGGAGTAAAAATGAGAAAAAAGAATGCAAGAAAAAGGGCACCTGGGTGTAACAGGAGCGTTAACCACCGTATTTCCAAGTGAAGCTCATTGGTCCGCACTCATACGGAGGGGCAAGCGCTACCCAGGTATTGACTGTGTCTGAGGAAGGCTGGAGTTCTCACACTTCCGCTTCCGCACTCTGCTTCGCACGACAGTTTCGTTGCTGCGTCATCAGGGCATTTTAACCTGCTTTTTAATAGATGACGGGGCGCCAGCCCGGGCTCTCACCGCACCCACTGTAACTCCGGCCCTGGTCATGGGTGTGGCACAGGGGCAGTTCTAGTCAATGTCCAGTTCAACTAAAATTGGTTTGGGTTTAAAGACTCCTTTTCCCGGCACTTTTTAATTGGGGGGGTTCGAACAGGTTTTTAAAATGGTCATACTGCGGTCCAGGGGCAGGTATAGTCAATGTTTCCAGTTCAACTAAAAATTGGTGGTTCGAAAGGACTCCTTTTCACCGGCATTTCTTTAATATGTAGGTTCAGACAGGTTTTAATGGTCATACTTCGGTCCAGGACAGATATTGTTAGTGTTCCGTGAAGTGAAACTAAACATGTGGTTGAAGGGGACTCCTTTTTTCTGACACTTTAAATGTGTGGGGTTAATGCAGGTTTGGGGGCTCAATGCTGCGTTCCCACGAAACATGGGATATTCAATCGTCCAGTTCAACTAAAATGATGGTTAAAAAATAATACTGCCTTTCTGGCACTTTTCAATTTGTGGTGGTTGATGCAGGTTTAAGGGTCATAATGTGGTTTTACAAGACAGGGTAGTGGGAAAATGGTGTGGTGACTTTTTTTCTGTGACTTTTATAACCTAAGTGTTGTTGGGCCTTAAAGTATTGTTAGGCCAAGTTGTGGCTGTAATTCCAGCTTCTCCAGCCCTGTTCTGGGTGAAATAATTTGAAGGTGTTGTTGCTCTCCATAGGACTTTAATCGGTCTCATCGCTCATAAATCGGAAATGCTACACTATCGAACAAAACCTTATAGATGAGTGGCCCGAATATTTACTTATCACCCGATTGGCGATAGCCAAACGTGAATCGGCTCAAACACTAGATGTGATACTGAGCTGGTGTCTGACCTCTATGTGGTTCTCTATAGGCGGTGTTGTTGGGTTATAACCTAGCCTGGTGTTCTCTGACCCCTATGTGGGTCATTCTATATGGCGGTGTTGTAGGTTATACCTAGAAGCTGGTGTCTGATCCTCTATGTGGTTCTCCCATAATGGTGAGTGTTGTAGGGTTATACCTGAGCGCGTGTCTGACCTTCTATGTGGTCTCTATGTGGTTCTCCATATGGCGGTGTATGTAGGTATACCTGAAAGCTGGTGGAATGGACTCATATGTGGTCTCTATATGGCGGTGGTTTTGTAGGTTATACCGGAGGTGGGTGGTCTGACCTCTATGGTTGGTCTCTATGGCGCTGTTGTAGGTTATACCTGAGCTGGTGTGTCTCGACCACTATGTTGGTCTCCATATGGTGGTTGTTTTAGGTTTATATTGGCGTTTAAGGTTAGTGCCAGCGTAAATGTGTTCGTGATTGTAATAAGTGAAGGGGGGGGGGAACATCTGACCCTGTGATAGGGAGTTAACCTTTTACTTTTTCTTGCTGGTGTTGATTTTAGGTAGGTGGTGAGATGCGTGACCAAGGGAAATGTGGGAGGTTGCATAATGTCATCGTTTGCGGGGTTGGGGATATTGTATGTGGGTGGAGGGGGATATTTGTTATGTGGGGGAGGGGGATATTGTATGTGGGGAAATATTGGACGGGGGATATGGATGGAGCTTACTTAGCCCATTGTGTTATATGATATGTTAGGACTGGACCATATGTGTGAGTGAGTAGGGGACAGATCTGTGACTCCCTTGGGCATTGTGGTTATACTACACAATATAGTCTTTTTTTGAAAACACTGTATTTACATTGATTTAAAATGGGACGCAATTTATGTTCTGAGAAGGGACACGTCATATTTTCATGTACAGTAGGGTGGGGTGGGCAACCAGATCAACTCCCATTGTGGGCCCCAGGAACGCCCCAGGTGTCCACAACACTGGTTACAGTATGTATGTTATTTTTGTGTTACTATGTGTGTATCAGTGTGTATTCGTGCGGCATTAAATTGATAAGTGCACCAAGTCGGACAAAAGTTTTGTTTCCCCTTCCTTTACGTTAGAAACTGACAATAGTAAAAATACTCATTTAAACTTACTGAAAATCATCCAATAAAATTTCAGACCTATTGCTGCTGAATGTGGTTCTACCAAAAATTCCCCAAAAAAACAAACCAAGGGAACTAATGAAACAGGTGTGGACATTAATGATGGCCCTTTAACATGATATTTTTGTTGGCCATAGCTTTTTGAGGGTAATCAAACCAAACAAACTATTTATGTAACTTTAGCTCAGGTATTTCGCCCACCTCTTCATGTTTTCAGATGTCCACCAGGGATTTGGGCCACTACTCATGCTCCAGCTTGTTCCATAGGTATTTT
>JAODAL010051285.1:0-26776 GCA_025379985.1 Phyllomedusa bahiana
ATGTTCCTCCATTGTCCTCGTAATTCAAGTGGTTCATCTTCATGTGGATTTTGACCGCACTGTTAAATCATTAGCTGAACCGTGTGCGGGGTTTGGGGAAATTATCTTTTTGGGGAAACAATAATTTTTAATCCAAAACTAAAATCATGGACCTGTTAATGGACACATATTGCAAAGTGGGGCTTGTTTTTGCAACTCTTAACATAAAAAGCAATCCTTTTAGTGAGACAACCCCCTTTTAAAACAGGGTGAAATAAATTGCTACACGAATAAACCCTTTTGTTTTAAACAATCTTTTTGCCACAATGTTCTTAGGCTGGGTTTACATGCTCCGATAGTCACATGCTCTGGCCATTGGCTGCACAAGTTTCCTCGTGATATCGCAGTTGATGTGCACATGCAGCTTCCAAATGGTGTGTATCCAGTCCTAAAAGGGGTTGTCTGGCAGGAAAAGAAAACAGACATGGGGCCAGGCTTGTTGAAAAAAGAAAAGTTAAACTTTCCTGCCCTACTTCATATCCCAGCGATTCACTCCTTTCCACTTCTGGGTTCTCATCACGACTACTTATAACGGAAGCTCCTCTCCTCGTTCATATAACCGTATATATCACAGAGCTCAGCTTCTCTCCTCTATCTTTAACCCTATCATCACAATTTAGCTTCTCTCCCCCTATCATATAACCCATATACACAGAGTCGCTTCTCTCCATTCAATAACCCCATATACACAAGCTCAGTTTTCTTTTCATCATATAACCCATATATCACAGAGCTCGCTTTTCCCATCAAATTTAACCCTATAATCACAGAGCTCACTTCTCTAAACATATAACCCTATATATCACAAAAGCTCAGCCCCCTCCTCTATAATAACCCCATTTCCAGATTTATTTTTTCTTCTCTTATAAACCCCCTATATCACAGAGCTCGCTTTTCTCCTCTATCAATAACCTTTTTTACACAGGCTCAGCTTCTCTCCCTCTATCAATAACCTTATATTTCAGAGCTCAGCTCCTCTCCCTCCATCATATAACCCCATATATCACGAGCTCACTCCTTCCTTTGTCATTAGCCCCATATATCACGAGCTCATTCCCCTATTTTCAAATAACCCCTTTTAACACAGAGTACTTCTCTCCTCTATCATATCCTTTTTACACAGAGCCACTTCTCTCCCCCATCTATAACCCATATTCACAGAAAATCAACTCCCTCCTCTCATATAAACCCGTGTCGGCTGGGGGGGCTGGGGGGCCCCAGGAGATTGATCTTGGGGGGGCCCACCCACGTACATAAAATATTCCGGCCTTCGACATAAAGCGACCATTTTTCCACAAATCAGGTGCAAAACAAAAATGTATTGGTGTCAATAGCAAGTGAGTCACTCATTTCATCTAAATATCATAACACAGGGCTAAGTAGCTCCATCCAACCCCCTCCCCCCACATACAATTCCCCCCCACCACATCAATACCCCCGCCAATAGCCCACATAAAAAAATTCCCCCCCCCCCCCCCCCACATCAATATCCCCCTCCCCCCCACATACACTATCCCCCCCACCCACAACAATATCCCCCCCACCCAATACAATAGCCCCCCCCACCCACATACACTAACCCCCCTCCACCCACATACAATACCCCCCCCACCCACATACAATATCCCCCTAAAATACCCAAATAAATATCCCCCTCCAAAAAGCCCACATCAATATCCCCCCATCCCCACATACAATATCCCCCTCCATAGCCCACAACAATATCCCCCCCCAGTACCCAATAAAATTCCCCCCCCAGTAGCCCCAACAATTCCCCCCCCCCCCGCATACAATATCCCCCTCCCCCAAACAAATCCCCCCCCGCCCGCATACAATACCCCCCCCTCCGCCGCATAAAATACCCCCCTCCGCCGCATACAAACCCCCACCCCCCATACTATCCCCCCCACCCAATCAAATCCCCTCCAAACCCCATAAATATCCCCCCCTCCACCCACATACAATATCCCCCCCCCACCCACATACAATATCCCCCTCCACCCCACATACAATATCCCCTCCCCCCACATACAAAACCCCTCCACCCCATACAATATCCCCTCCCCCCGCAACAATTTCCCCCTCCGCCCGCATACAATACCCCCTCCCCCCCATACAATATCCCCCTCCGCCCGCATAAAATTTTCCCCCTCCCCCCGCATAAATTTTCCCCTCCCCCCCATAAAATCCCCCCCTCCCCCGCATACAATCCCCCCTCCGCCGATACAATATCCCCCTCCGCCCGCAAACAATTTCCCCCTCCGCCCGCATACAATTTCCCCCTCCGCCCGCATACAATTTCCCCCTCCGCCCCATAAAATTTCCCCCCCTCCTCCCGCATACTTTTTCCCCCCCCACCCACATACAATATCCCCCCCCACCCACATACAATATCCCCTCCACCCACAGACAATATCCTCCTCCCCCCACATACAAATGCCCCCACCACCAACATAAAATATCACCCCCCAAACCCAATAAAATATCCCCCCCACCCACATACAAATCCCCCCCCCACCCCATACAATACCCTCCCCCCACATCCAAATTTTTCCTCCCCACCCCATACAAACCCCCCCTTTAAACCCACTCAATATCCCCCACCGCCCAATACAATTTCCCCCCCGCCCAAAAACAATATCCCCCCCCACCCACATACAAAACCCCCCTCCATATTTCCCTTGGTCCGCCCCTCACCCCTCCTAAAATAAACCCAAAAGAAAGAAAGTCTAACTCCTATCCAGGGTCATTTTGTTCCCTCACTCTTTCAATGGGGGGACACATGTACCTCCCATATACTAATGCCAATATAACCTCAACACTGCAATGGAGACAAATAGTGATCTGACACCAGCTCGGTTAACCTACAACATCCCAATAGGACCACATAGAGGTCAGAACCACTCAGGTCACATCAATTAAAAAACCACGATCCAATATAGAAGTAAAATAACCCTTGAAATAAGGATCACCAGAGAGTCCTTCTGGGGAGTCGTTCTTTTCTTGAGTCGTTTTTTTTCCCCTTCTCTTCTGCACCCCGTTCCACATCCCCTGACGATTTTCCCCCGGCCAACTCATCCCTGCAGAAATTACACAAAATATCTAGAATCCTCATTTTCCGCATCCTTTCCATTCCCCCCTCTGACAAATTTCCCGGGGTGAAAGAACGGGTAAAAGCCATAACTTGAGGTTTTTGGACCAAAGGGGGTTGGAGGGGGGGAGGGCAAACCCCCCTGGGATAATGCTAAAACTAGGGGTGCTCCCCCCTAAATTATATACCATTAGGAGCCAAGACCCTAGGTAGGTGGCAAAGGGGAAGCCCCCAGGTAACAAATACCCCAAATTTGGGGACTGCTCCCGCGGATAAGTTGGGAACCCGGCCCCAGGTAGGTGGGTGGCTACCTACCCACGGGGGGGTAATTAAACAGCCCCCATTTTTAGATAACAGGCCCCAGTTAGGAAAGTACATAGGTAAGTTGGGTTTGGGGGACCCCAGTTAGGTAGCTGTAGGTAGTTAGGGTCCCCTTTAAAAGGCTTCAACCAGTTAGGACCCCCTTTTTGGTGTATACAGGGGTTAAAGCCTCCTTTAGGTTTGTATACAAAAGGGGGCCCCCCTAGTATATACAGGGGAGTAAGGGGCCTCCTTTAGGTAGTATACAGGCGTAAGGGCCTCTTTAGGTAGTATCCCGGCATTAGGGTCTCTTTTTTTGGGAGTATCAGGTAGTTAGGGGGTCCCTTTTGCAAGTGTGTAGGGAGTAGGGCCCCCTTTGGTACCCGGGGCCCCTTTATGTGTCGGGGACCCTTTGTAGTCAGGGCCCCCCTTGGTTTGTCGGGCCCCCTTTATTAGCCAGGGGCCCCCTTTTGTAGCCAGGGCCCCCCTTAGGTGACGGGCCCCCCCTTGCTAGTCACGGGCCCCCCTTTGGTTTTAAAAGGCCTCCCTTTATTAGCCAGGCCCCCCTGTTTAGTCAGGCCCCTTTTTGTGCCCGGGGGCCCCCATTTAGTAGGCCCCCCCCTTTTTGTAGCAGGGCCCCCTTAGTTAGCCCGGGGCCCCCCCTTTTTTGCCAGGGCCCCCCTTTATTAGCCAGGGCCCCCCCCTTTATTTTGCCGGGCCCCCCCTTTTGAGGGCAAGGGGGCCCCCCTTTTCGTAGGGGCCCCCTTACGTGCCAGGGGCCCCCTTTAGAGTAGCCAGGGGCCCCCCCTTTAGAAGTCAAGGCCCCCTGGGACCGGGCCCCCTTTTGGTAGCCGGGCCCCCCTTTTGAGAGCCAGGCCCACCTTTAGCGTTAAAAAAAACCCGGGGCCCCCCTTTTAGCCAGGGCCCCCTTAGGTAGCCAGGGCCCCCATAGTTAGTCGGGCCCCCTTTAGAGTAGCCAAGGCCCCCCTTTTTGAGTAGCCAAGGGCCCCCTTCAGTGCCAGGGCCCCCCTTTTGGTAGCCAGGGCCCCCCTTTAGCGTACCAGGGGCCCCCTTTAGCGTACCGGGCCCCCCCCTTCAGAGTAGCCCCGGGCCCCCCCTTTAAGTTGCCGGGGCCCCCCCTTTGTAGTAGGGCCCCTTAGGGAGCCGGGCCCCCATGTCAGGGCCCCCTTTATGTAGTCAGGGCCCCCCTTTATGTAGTCAGGGCCCCCCTTTTTAGCCAGGGGCCCCCTTTGTTTTGCCAGGGCCCCCTTATTACCAGGGGCCCCCCTTTAGTTTGCCAGGGCCCCCCCCTTTTTAAAAGCCAGGGCCCCTTTAGAAAAACCAGGGCCCCCCTTTCGTAGCCAGGGCCCCCCCTTTAAATTATAGGGCCCCCCTTTTTTTGTCAGGGCCCCCCCCCTTTTTATCAGGCCCCCCTTTATAATCAGGGCCCCCTTGTTAGCCGGGCCCCCCCCTTTTTACCAGGCCCCCCTTTAGGTTTGCCAGGCCCCCTTTTCAGTAGCCAGGCCCCCATAGGTAGCCAGGGGGCCCCCTAGTTATCGGGCCCCCCCCTTTATGTTCAGGGGCCCCCCTTTTTGTAGTCAGGGGCCCCCCTTTGTTAGCCCGGGCCCCTTTATTTGCCCGGGCCCCCCTTTAGTTTGCCAGGGGCCCCCTTTAGAAAAGCAGGGCCCCCTTAGAAAAGCCAGGGGCCCCTTTTCGTAGCCAGGGCCCCCTTAGGGAGCCAGGGCCCCATAGTTAGTCAGGGCCCCCCTTTTTTAGTCAGGGGGCCCCCCTTTTTTAGTCAGGGCCCCTTTTTATGTGTCAGGGGGCCCCCTTTTTTTAGCCGGGGGGCCCCCTTTATTAGCCAGGGCCCCCCCTTTAGTTAGCCAAGGGGCCCCCCTTTAAAAAAACCCGGGCCCCCTTTCAGTAGCCAGGGCCCCTCTTTAAAAAGCCGGGCCCCTCTTTTGAGAACCGGGCCCCCCTTTTTAAAAAGCCCGGGCCCCCCCCTTTTGAGTAGCCAGGGCCCCCTTCAGAGTAGTCAGGGCCCCCCTTTAGAGTAGTCGGGCCCCCTTTGCGAGTCAGGGGCCCCCTTTAGCGTTTGCCAGGGGCCCCCTTTTGCGTAGTCAGGCCCCCCTTTAGCGTATCCCGGGCCCCCCTTTAGAGTTGTCAGGGGCCCCTTTAGAGTAGCCAGGGGCCCCCCTTTTTAGTCAGGGCCCTTGTAAGTAATTTAAAAAAAAAAAAAAAAAACAACCACCACTTACCTGGCTCCTGCCCGGTCCGGCCCCCTGACGGGCCCCCGGCTCTTCCCTCCCGCATACGGCGCGGTGAAGTGACGTCCCGCGCGCCTACGTTTTGCAGTAGGGCCGGCGCCCGGCAGGGTGAAGGCCCAAGCTTCACCTGCCAGGAGATCAGCGGAGCGCAGCGTGTGGGCTGTGCTCCGCTGACACCGCACAGCCCCGGGGGTCGGGGACTTAGTCCCCCAAATCCCGGGCCGTCTCTGGGCACTCGGGACGGAGGGCCCGGGCGTGCAGAGACCGGATGCGCGGACGGGCCCCGGGGAGCGACGGCACTGCCTCCGGGGCCCACAGCGGCTCGGAGGGGCCCACCGGGGGATTCCCCGGTCCCCCGGCGGCCCAGTCCGAGCCTGTATAACCCTATATATCACAGAGCTCAGCTTCTCTCCTCAATCATATAACCTTATATATCACAGAGCTCAGCTTCTCTCCTCTATCCTTTAACCCTATATCTCACAGAACTCAGCTTCTCTCCTCTATTATTTAACCCCATATCTCACAGAGCTCAGCTTCTCTCCTCTATCATATAACCCTATATATCACAGAGCTCAGCTCCTCTCCTCTACCATAAAACCCTATAAATCAGAGCTCAGCTTCTCTCCCTCTATCATATAACCCTATATATCACAGAGCTCAGCTTCTCTCCTCTATCATATAACCCTATATATCGCTCAGCTCCTCTCCTCTATCATATAACCCTATATATCCCAGAGCTCAGCTTCTCTCCTGCTATCATATAACCCTATATATCACACAGCTCAACTCCTCTCCTCTATCATATAACCCTATATATCCCAGAGCTCAGCTTCTCTCCGCTATCATATAACCCTATATATCACAGAGCTCAGCTTCTCTCCTCTATTATATAACCCCATATACTACAGAGCTCAGCTTCTCTCCTCTATTATATAATCCTATATATGACACAGCTCAGCTCCTCCTCTTCTATACATTGTTATATAGGGCAGCACAAACCCCCTCACAGGTTCCCTTTTAAATATTTGTTGTAAATAAACCCACATTTCTCTGTAAAGCATGTTCTCCATCTTTCCACAAGATGGCAGCATCTGCAGAAATAGAAAGTTCTGTCTTTTTCCTACCTTTCACTATGGAGAAAAATGAAAGTTCTCTTCTCCTATCAGGCCCCTTGTCTGCATATTTAATCTCCGCTGTGTGACCTGGAAAGAAGTGTCTGCCTTATCTGTCGTTCGGCTCCTGCTGTGTGTTCAGCACTGGTCACCCTACAGGAATTGATCTGTAGTGAAGTGTGCAGTGTCAGCTTGTGAGTGACACAGTTAATATCCTCGCGGTGAGGGCTTCCTGCATCTGTATTCAGTGTACTAGTGTTTCTCTTTTCGGATGACATTTCCTTCAGTCATGGTGCAATCTTCATTTAATTGATGTGGCTGATAGTCTCTGCAGAGAGGACGGCAAATATCATTACTTAACCTTGGATTTATCTCAAGGCTTTATGCACTTTTTCACTGCATTAACACTAAATATATTCTTTCAGGTTTTACCATTTTTAACAATTGTATAATAGAGTGTATGGGGGATAAGAATTCACTTGGGTTCACAATTCTTTTTTTGCCTCTATATAATGTACAGTGCAGACCAAAAGTTTGGACACACCTTCTCATTCCAAGAGTTTTCTGTATTTTAATGACTATAAAATTGTAGATTCCCACTGAAGGCATCAAAACTATGAATTAACACATGTGGAATTATATACTTAACAAAAAATGTGAAACAACTGAAAATATGTCTTATATTCTAGGTTCTTCAAAGTAAGCCACCTTTTGCTTTGATTACGCTTTGAACACTCTGGGTTCTCTGGATGAGTTTAAGAGGTATCACCTGAAATGGTCTTCCAACAGTTTTGGAAGAGTTTCCCAGAGATGCTTGGGCACTTGTTGGCCCTTTTGCCTTCACTCGCGGTCCAGCTCACCCCAAACCATCTCGATTGGGTTCAGGTCTGGTGACTGTGGAGGCCAGGTCATCTGGCATAGCATCCCATCATCTCCATCTTGGTCAAATAGCCCTTACACAGTCTGGAGGTGTTTGGGGTCATTGTCCTGTTGAAAAAATAAATGATGGTCCAACTAAACGCAAAAACCGGTGGAATAGCAGCCGCTGCAAGATGCTGTGGTAACCATGCTGGTTCTGTATTCCTTCAATTTTGAATAAATCCCCAACAGTGTCACCAGCAAAGCACCCCCACACCATCACACCTCCTCCAGGCTTCACGGTGGGAACGAGGCATGTAGAGTCCATTCATTCACCTTTTCTGCGTCGCACAAAGACACAGTGGTTGGAACCAGGAATGTATATCTCAAATTTGAACTCATCAGACCAAAGCACAGATTTTCACTGGTCTAATGTCCCATTCCTTGTGTTTCTTTAGCGGAAAACAAGTCTCTTCTGCTTGTTGCCTGTCCTTAGCAGTGGTTTCCTAGCAGCTATTATACCATGAAGGCTGCTGCACACATTCCCTTAACAGTTGTTGTAGAGATGTGTCTGCTGCTAGAACTCTGTGTGGCATTGACCTGGTCTCTGAGCTGCTGGTTAACCTGCGATTTCTGAGGCTGGTGACTCGGGTGAACTTATCCTCCACAGCAGGGGACTCTTGGTCTTCCTTTCCTGGGGCGGTCCTCATGTGAGCCAGTTTCTTTGTAGCACTTGATGGTTTTGGCCACTGCACTTGGGGACACTTTCAAAGTTTCCCCAATTTTTTCGGCCTGACTGACCTTCATTTCTTAAAGTAATGATGGCCCCTCGTTGTTCTTACTTAGCTGCTTTTTTCTTGCTATAATAGAAATTCTTACAGTCCATTCAGTAGGACTATGAGCTGTGTATCCACCTGACTTCTGAACAACCCAACTGGGTGGTCCCAACCTCATTTATAAGGCAAGAAATCCCACTTATTAAAAACCCGACAGGGCACACCTGTGAAGTGAGAACCATTTCAGGTGGAAACCTCTAAAGCTCATAAGAGAATCCCCAAGAGGTGAAAAGAGAATCAAAGCAAAAGGTGGCTCTTTGAAAAACCCTAAAAATTTAAGACATATTTCGTTGTTCACACTTTTTTAAGTTTTAAAATTACATGTTTTAAGTCATGTTTTGTTGCCTTCGTGTGAATTACGTTTTTTATTTCATGAAAATACAGAAAACTTGGGAATGAAAAGGGTTTGGGGCCCAAATTTTGGTCTGTACTGATGTACAGGAAATTTCCCCATGTAATATTAAAAACAGGAAAAAGATGAATTCCTGATAGTGGAATCTGTCACCCATACCCTAATATGAGGTCTACTTCAATGACACATCCCTTAAATGGATGCTAATATATCCTAGGGGTTGGAGCCACTGTTGGCACCCGGGGGGTGCATCTGTATCTGTGGGTTATAATGGCACCCACTAAATGGTTATGTCATGCCAAGCTCATGACATATGCTTTAAAATGGATGGCAAATCTGTCACCCATAATACTACAGTGCCTTGCGAAAGTATTCATCCCTTTTGAATTTTTAAAAACCTTTTGCCAATTCAAGTTTAAACATAAGATAAAAAATTTTAATTTTTTTGTGAAAATCAAAAGGGGCCAAAAATTGTGAAGTAAAACAAAAATTTTGGTATTTTAAAATTTTTTGAAAAAAAAAAAAAACTAAAAAATGGGGGTGCAATTTTATTCGGCCCCTTTACTTTCAGTGCAGAAAAACTCACCCCAGAGTTCAGTGAGGCCCAAAGTTGTCCAAAAGGATGATATGATAAATAAAACCACCTATTTTAATCAAGTCCCATATAAAAGCATGTCTGTGATAGTCTCGGGTTGGTTTTTTAAAACGCAGAGGATCATGAAGACCAAGGAACACACCCGGGAGGTCCCTGTACGTTGTGGAGAAGCTTAAAACCCGATTTGGGTCAAAAAGATTTTCCCAAATTTAACATCCCCCAAAGGGGCATGTGCAAGCGATCATATTGAAATGGAAAGGGGTATCAGCCCCTGCAAATTTTCCAAGACTGGCCCCACCTCTGACTTTTTTCAAACAAAAAGAAGACGCAGAGATGCAGCCAAAGGCCCATGATCACTCTGGGTAATGCAGAGATCTACAGCGAGGTGGGAGAGTCTGTCCTAGGACAACAATCATCGTAACGCAAAATCTGGGCCCTTTATGGAAGAGTGGAAAGAAGAAGACATTGCTCAAAGATATCCATAAAAAGTCTTGTTTAAAGTCAGTTTTTTATTTTTTACAAAAGTTTACAATATCCAATAAATTTCGTTCCACTTCACAATTGTGTCCCACTTGTTGGCTTCACAAAAAAAATTAAAATTTTATATCTCTGCTTAACCCCTTAAGCCGAACGCCTGAAAAGTAGTTAGTGACCAGAACATTTTTTTAGTTTTTGCCTCCTTGCGTTTCAACAGTTGTAACTTTTTTATTTTTTCAATGACGCAGTTGGATGAGGCCTCGTTTTATTCGAGACAAGTTGTACTTTATGGGGGAATAGATTAAGTTCACTTATAAATAATTGCAGTATTTTTTTTTTTATTTTTTTTTTTACACCATTCACATTTCACACTTAACTGGTTAGATTAATTCTACAGGTTATTACGGTCGTGTTAATAACAAATATGTGTAGTTATTTTTTTGTGTAATTTATTCACAATTTTTTTTATTTATTTTTTTATTTTTTTTTTTTTTTTTTTACACTTTTCATTTTTTTTTTACTTTTTTTTTTTTATTATCCTGAAGGGATAACTGTTTTACAATTTTTTTTTTTTTTATTTTTTTTTTACACTTGGTAATGTATTAGCATATTCATATATGCTAATACATTCTAATCTGTGTCAGTCTGACACAGGCAGTGATTAGGACACCACACAGTGTGTCCTAGTCACTGGCTTCTTACACAGACAGCTCTGGGGCCACTCTAGGTCCCAGAGCTGACTGTGCAGCCGTTCCCCGGGCTCTGTCGGGTCACCGGGTGTTCCGATCACCCGACAGAGCAGGGGAAACCCTTTGATTGCGCTGCGGTAACACACCGCCGCAATCAAAGGGTTAAGGCACCGGGTTGCGGAGGTTTCCTCCGCACCTCGATGCTCACAGGACATGCTCTGGGATCGGGGCTGTTTGGTACAGCCCCGATTGCAGCGCAATTGCGGTGCCGAGCGCCGCAAACTCCGATGTCTGCAGCGACGCCAAAAGACGTCGCTGCAGACGAACGACCCGCACCAGCCGACGTCAAAAGACGGTGCGCGGTCGTTAAGGGGTTAAAGCCTGAAATGTCGCAAAAGGTTGAAAAGTTCACGGGGGCCGAATACTTTCGCAAGGCACTGTATACAAGCACACAGTCGACTCGCATTATTATGACCACTTCCTACTTTCAACGACTAGCTCCTGAATGAAAATGTGTGGTGCGCTGCTTTGGTGGCTATATAACTTGTGTGGTAGGCTGGCTGCACACATACCACTGATTTGTTTTCATGGGTAAAAGGAGCAATTTATCAGAGTTGCAAAAAGGGATGATTATTGGTTTTACTACAGTAATGAATTTGGACCTCCACTTATTGGCAAAGAGTTGCCTTCTGATGCATTCGAGGTTGACAAAGGTCAATAGATTCCAGGGGAGTCCATAAAAACATGGGACTATGTCTTCCACTGTCCATGACTTGGGTTTTGTTTTGAAGCTGGAAGGCCTCTGCCTATTATGGTGATTGTAGTTATCATCTTACAGTTTATAGTCGGTGCTCTTAAGTATATTAATAAGGAGAGATCATTTAGGTTTTAACCCCTTATGGTTTTCCAATCTGTCGAAAATGTCAGCTGATTTTTGGATAAATTGACCAGAAAACATTCAGAAATGTGCAAGACTGAAAAGGATTGGGTTGAAGGAAAATGTGAATTGTCTGCTATGAAGAACATTAGAAGACGTGAGTGATGGGGCAAGTTTATGTAGTTGTATGTACTCTAAAACCTCTGCCTTGGATACCACGAGAGCTGGTTCCACCCCTGATTAGTTTGGCCATCTCCCAGAATTTGTAAGCATGTGTTGTTACAGTGTTGGCCATTGCAGCCTGACCTTCCACTTTCCCGCAAAAGTTGCAGTATTAAGTAATAATACCTGAAAATGGTAATTTTTGGATTTCTTCATGGAAAATTCTTAAAGGGGTTGTCTCGCTACAAAGATTGCTTTTTATGCTAAAGATCTAGCAAAAACAAGTCACTTTGCAATATATGTCCATTAACAGTGTCCTACCTATTCCTAGATATCCCCTCTTGTATGGGCTGCATCAACTCCTCAGGTCAGTATAGCTACAGACCTGTTTGATCTCTCCTGATAGGCTACCAGCACTGGTTGCTATAGCTACAGACCTGGCTTCTACTGCAGCCTAGGGGAAGCCAGGAAACACGCCCCTGAATTCAAAGTGAAACCAAGAAAACAGGAATGAGGCAAGATGAAGCAATGTAGTGAGACAACCCCTTTAAGTAAACATAGCAGATCCTAGAGTTTATCACTTGATTGTTCAGAAGACGTTAACTGATATAGAGGCATCTCCTGTTGTATTAATGTTTAGTACAGACTGATAATGGTGCCACATGTAACTTGTAATTGCTGCTGAAGGTTGTGCAGACCGTTATTAAAGGTATTCTCGTGGCGAGAAGGGGTGGGGGAATTTCACAACCAGGAAAATAGGCAAATTCAGCCCTGACATTTTATATGCTAGAATGATTACCGTTGTAGTCATGGTGAGGGCAGTAGTCTGAGATTTCTTATAGATTCTGCTGGAGCCTGGTGCATGTGACCTCAATCACATGGTGGAGGTTGCTGTTTTTTTTTTTTCTTTTTCTGTTTTATGTTATAGTTTGTCAAGCATTCAAAAATAAGAGACACTTGAAGGGGACATATATATACACTGTTAAAGAAAATAAAGGGAACACTTAAACAACACAATGAAACTCCAAGTCAATTACACTTCTGTGAAATCAACCTGTTCAGTTATGAATCAACACCGATTGTGGATCGATTTCTCCTGCTGTTGTGAAAATGGAACAGGTAGAAATGATAGGCAATTAGCAAGACAACCCCTGTAAAGGAGTGGTTCTGCAGGTGGTGAATACAGACCATTTCTCTCTTCTCATACTTTTTGGCTGTTGTCTTGGTCACATTTTGTCACTGTTCTCACCCCTAGAAGGTAGCATGAGGCAGTGTCTACATCCCACAGAAGGTGCTCATCCAGGATGGCACATCAATGTGAGTTGTGGCAAGAAAGTTAGCGGTGTCGGTCCGCACAGTGGCCAGAGCATGGAGCAGATACCAGGAGATAGGGCAATACAACAGGAGATGTGGAGTGGCCTGTAGGAGGGCAACAACCCAGCAGCAGGACCACTACCACCTCCTTTGTGCAAGGAGGAACCGTGCCCAAGCCTTGCACAATGACCTCCAGCGGGCTCTAATATCCATGTGTCTGCTCAGACTGTCAGAAACAGACTCCATGAGGATTGTATGAAGGTCCAACGTCCACAAGTCGGTGTTGTGCTGACAACCCAACACCGTGCGGGGTGATTGGCATTTGCCAGAGAATACCAAGATTGCAGATTTGCCATTGGCGCCCTGTGTTCTTCATGGATGAGAGCAGGTTTACACTGAGCACGTGACAGAGTCTGGAGACAGCGTGGAGAACGTTCTGTTGCCTGCAACATCCTCCTGCATGACCGGTTTGGTAGTGGGTCAGTAATAGAGTGGGGAAGCATGTTTTTTGGATTGCCGTCCAGCCCTCCAGGTGCTAGCCAGAAGTACCCTGATTACCACTATGTTCTGGGATGAGATCCTCAGACCCATTGTGAGACCATATGCAGGTACAGTGGGCGCTGGAATCCTTCTGATGCATCCATCGTGGTGAAATATCGTATTGTCTTGCCTGAAGATCCCATGAGCTCCATGAAAGACAATTAGCAGGTTGTGATTGGTAAAAGGGGGATAACTTGCCACTTTTGTATGTATCTTCACATGTTGACCAGAACTAATGAGACCTAAAACCTCCATGATCCATGTGCCTGTTAACAACTCCGACCAATTATGTTATTAGGAGTAAAGGGTTATTAGCTATGGCGCTGCTAATTTTCTTTAGTCACAATTAGAGAGCATATATTCTCTTTATTATTATTATATTATTATTATATATTCTCTTATTATTATTGGTAAGAGGGGGTGATAACATTTAGAAAAGTTCCTATACCCTTCCTGCGGTCACTGGAGACCTCAGGGAGGGGGGTGACAGTAACAGGCAGTCTTTGGTAAGAGAGAGATAACAAAGAAAAGTGCAGATGTGCCCCCTAAGGTCAGTGATTGACCCTTAGTCACATAAGCCATTAATGGGAATGTCTGTACTGGAATTTCAGTAGTAGGAAAGGTAAATACCAATTAATTTTTTATTTTAATGGAAGGAGGATTGAAAGGCAATCAATTTAAAGGGGTTGTCTCACTACATTGATTCGTCCTGTTTTCTTTGTTTCATTTTGAATTCAGGAGCGTGTTTACTGGCTTCAGTACAAGCCAGGTCTGTAGCTATAGCAACCAGTGCTGGCAACCTATCATGAGAGATTGAACAGGACTGTAGCTATAGCGACCTGAGGAGCTGATGCAGCCCATACAAGAGGGGATATCTAGGAATAGGTAGGACACTGTTAATGGACATATATTGCAAAGTGACTTGTTTTTTCAAGATCTTCAATGTAAAAAGCAATCCTTATAGTGAGACAACCCCTTTAAGCTCTAGTTCTAAGAGCAGCATGAAATATACGGAGGTTTCTCCCTCGCATCTTCACAAATTTGAGCAGATTGATAATTAAGAGTCTTAGGAGGCAGCACCAAAAGGGTATGGCATCAACAGCTACTATAAAAAAAAAAGCCCCTTTGGTCCCCTGATCTTCTGGGCTCTACACAAAGCTACTTATGTGGCCGCACAGAACCGCTCTGCTTCCTATCATCAAACAGCTGATGTGGAGCTGTAGGAAGCATACAGAAAACCTATTGAAAGTACATTACAGAAGTGCCTAATTATGGGACTGATATGACTTTAAATCATTTATTTTCCCCAAGACAGATCCGTTATCAGCCGATCTGGACCACAGATAAGAAAAATCAGAAAATCCTGGAAACCTCATGGCAGAATAATATCTGACTGCAGAATTTGCTGGTGAAGGTTTGTTCTCTGAGCTACAGGAAGCTGAAATGTATATTATTGCATTTGTACAAGCAGCAGGACATGTGCTGGGAGCGTGGAACATGATGCACTTGGCCACTGGGGGGCCTCACAGCCTGCGGAACACGGAGCAGATGCCGCTGTGCTTTCCCATTGCTCAGCTGATGTGAAGGAGCTAGCATGCGTCTGGCTGGCAGCTAATCTGTGTTATGATCGCTGGGATTTGACGGCTATCACAACATTTGTTGATTAGTTCCAGATTCAATTGCTTCCCTTTTTTGTTTGAAATAAATCATGGGAACTGTGATTGGTTCATTCCATGTATGTTAATTGCTTGCCCAGCCAAATTTGTGTAAGCGTCATTGTAATTGCATTTCCTGGGTTCTCAGCTAGCGCCTGTCATTAGTCTTGATCAGGGTTCGGGATGGTATTTTTTCTATTTTTATCAAATTTCTAAGATTTTTATGCAAACAGATTTCCTCTTACTGTGTCTGAAGGAGGAAGAAGACAGCTGAGGGAATGCAGGATTCTCTGGTGTTGACTTGACAGCTCCTCGGAGTATGTTGTATTCAGACTTTAGTTACCTCTAGTCTGCTGACGAAATGTGTAGGTAACCCCAGGCTTTGCTGTACTTTCTGATTGTCCCCACTTTTGGATAGGCAGCATAGTGTAGTGCCCCAAATTACTAATACATCTAAGGTCGTCCCAAGACTGGACAAGCCCTGTCCATGAGCCGTGGAAGACCACAAGAACTTTTTGTGTACATACTCTGTTCACTATAGTTGAGAGATCTCTCAAAATGGGTTTTTTTCTAACAGTTGAAAATGCCACCCGGTAAAATCAGAGTAATTGCCATTTAGCAGCTAAAAAGGCTGGAAGGGACTTAAAAAAGGCCAGGTTTGTTTACAGGTACTGGGCCATGCCATGCATCTACCTTTTCGGAGGGGCCATCAAGCCAAAACCATCATCGAGGGGGTCCACAGTCCAATTAGGTTCAAGTCTGGGAAAATAAAAGGGCTAGGGAAAAACCCGGGAAGGTTTGGGGCCTGCCTTTTCCCAAACCCAAAGGTTTGGACATTTTTACTGGTGAAGTTGCATGGTCTTGTTGGAAATTCCAATCCGCCACAGGGAAGACAATCGGCATCTATGGGTGTCTGTGATCTGCAAGGATGGATTCATATCCAAATCAGTTCCAAGTGCCTTCCACATGGATCCACAAACACATCCACTAGACCTTAAAACTGCTTGTGTTCATGTTTTTCCAGCAGTGGTTGCAGGGTGTTTGTCCGCTGATGTTCTTTCAGCAATGGTTGCAGGGTGTTTGTCCTCAGATGTTTCTCTGACACACTATCTGTTCAATAAAGCAGCAAACTTGTCTCATCAGAGAAGGCAACCAAATTCTGATACTGCCGTGAAAATTTAAGCCTTTTCTGCTGATGCAACTCTATTAGCTGCAGTGATCATCCGCCTGCTCCGAAGTCCCATGCGCAGTAGGGTTCACTGAACCTTTGATTTAAATACGCATCTGGCAGCCCCCTGGTTAATTTTGGCAGTGAGATGCTTGTGGCGGTCCACCCTCCGGCACCTTCGCAGACAACTTTCACCTCTCACATCAATGACAGGTGGTGCTCCGCAGTTTGTACCTCGCTTATTTACAGTGGAGCCATTTGTCCACTCATGATACACTTTCCTCACAGCATCACACGAACAGTTCACAAACTGTGCAGTTTCAGAAATACTGCCGCCCATGACCTGGAGACCAGTAATCATCCCTTTTTGCACGCTTGTTGACTTGCCCCTTTTAGCCATGACAAAAACATGGGATATGTGTGCAGACAGCTTATCACCCACTTTATATACCCACCAAGCCAGCTCACCACACATGAATTCCTTAATGAACTACACATGCCAACATCAAAAGAAGGAAGTGTTCTTAATAACGTAACTCAACTGCGTATGTACAGTTTATAGGGGTGTTATTTCACTCTGCAGCATTTGATGATATTAGTTGTGTATATATAGCAGTATTATTTCTATTTGCTGCATATGATGGTATTATTTCTGTTTGCGTCACATAATAGAAATAATACACAAGTAATACTGCCATATGCTGTACACAGAAAAAACACTGCATACAAATAATACCATTATCTGCCACATAGAAAGTATACTGATATACTATACACAAATAATACTATGTACAGCAGATAATGGTATTTTTCTATACAGAAGATAGCGGTATTTCTGTGTGCTACATATGACGGTATTATTTATGTACAGTATATAGTGTTATTTACATGTACAGTATATATTTCATCCTTAGAGTCCCCTCTGTTTAGGAACAAGATGGGAAGTGCTTCCCAAAGAAGGTGTGGTGATTTTCTGCCCAGGCACACTGCTTATGTGCAGCAATAGGCAGTATGACCGTAATGTGCACCTCCTCGTCAGTAGATCAGCTTCTCCCATTCCTGTCCTCCACAACTCCTCCTTGAGGACTTGGCTGACACAGCAGTCTGCCATTTTGTCCTAGCTCTCAGGTCACTGTTGGACTGTGGTGCATAGGGTCCATCAGTAGAATTTCATTCTTGGGCCCACCAGTGGAGTTGATTCTGGGGGCCCACCCTACATCTACTAGACATGCCTCTTATACTCTGTCTCTTGCTTTTTGCCTCTTTAGCTCTTTCCGCCTCTCCCAAGGATATATATGCAATTTATAAGAATCTAGAGGTCTGCCATGCTCAGGGTGTTCCCCTGTGGGCCAGTCTGAGCCTGTCTCAGATTGTTCAGCCAGGCTAGCTCTCCAGGATAGCGGTTCACCATGTTGACTGGATAGGTTTGGTAGGGACTTGGGCACCTTTGATCCTTTCTCTCACTGTTCCTGCACACCATGACTGACCAGATCTATAGATACATTATAATTATATATTTATATATAATATAAATTTATATTTTTAAAATATATAATATATATATATATATATATATATATATTTCACAGAAAATCAGCAGCACTTCCCAAAATAATGCAATTTAAGTGGAGTGCCAGCAAAAAAAATGGGACTCCCGGCAAGGAGACCACTAAAGCATAAATAGAGAAAAAATTGCGGCACTCACGGTGGCAAATTTTAAAGTGATGAAAGTGAATTTATTCCCACATAGTAAGACACGACTTTTGGCTCTCTCACAGACCCATTTTCAAGTGATAAAAATTTTTCAACAAGTGCTCAATATATAAAAACAAACTGTGATACACCAATTGAAAATCAAAAAATACTTCAAAAAATGGTGTAAAAACTTTACAAACAATCTTAAAATGACAATAACAGTACAAAAGTGTTGTTAAGAGGAAGAATTGCACATACATCAATGCAACCAATAAAAATACAGTGCATAATTATCAAAATTACATTAATTAAGGGGCGGAGACCACCATCACTCACCGATAACAAAACCATGAACAGCTGTAAAAAGTCCTCTCGGCGTCTATAAACTTACACTACGCATGTCAGAGAACATAGCTCTCACAGCGTCTAAGAATTCAAAGTGCGCATGTCCAGAAGCGCCGTCGGCAGAAGCCGATGCCTCCATTGCAACAGCCGCTATGCACAGATCACAGATGCTGCAAGGTGCGTGTATCCGGAAATAGCATCGGCTACTGGCGCATCTATAACAGCACTTGCTGGATGTAGAATAACAGCTGAAGATTCTCACAATATGCATAGAAATAAAGCATAATCAAAATCTATTACAACCATAATGTAAAGAAACTGATCAAAAAAACATAATTCTCTATTAAAAAGAACAACAATATAAAGAAAAATAGGGAGGTGATGGAGGTCCCGATCCCAGCAGATCAAACGATGTTATAATGATCTGAAAAAACAAAACAAAAAAACTTATTAATAAAATTACAAAAAAACCACAAATATTACTTCTAAGAAACAAAAAATGAAACGCATAAAAAATGGAGAGGGTAGCAAGCCTCATCTGAACATGCCTGGAGAAATTTTATAATCAATATTCAAACCCCTAGGTTTCAACGACAGTATTAAAAATCCACATAAGCTCTTTTTAAGAAGGGCATGCCTGTCCCCACCACGCTTGGGCATAGGGACATGATCTACAGCCATGCATCTAAGATCCTATTCGCTATGTCCCACCTCGTGAAAATGTTTAGAGACTGGAAGGTCTAAATGGTGTTTGCGGATTGTGTATCTATGATTATTCAGTCTAGTTTTTAGATCACATGTAGTTTCCCCAACAAAAACGAGATTGCAAGGGCACAATAGAATATAAATGACCCAATCAGAGATACATGTAAGGTGAAAATTGATCGCAAAAATCTCACCCGTATCAGGGTGTACAAAATTGCTACCCTTTCTCATAATGCGACAAAGAGGACTTTTTACATTTACAGCTGTTCATGGTTTTGTTATCGGTGAGTGATGGTGGTCTCCGCCCCTTAATTAATGTAATTTTGATAATTATGCACTGTATTTTTATTGGTTGCATTGATGTATGTGCAATTCTTCCTCTTAACAACACTTTTGTACTGTTATTGTAATTTTAAGATTTTTTGTATGTATTTTACACCATTTTTGAAGTATTTTTGATGTCAATTGATGTATCACAGTTTGTTTTATATATTGAGCACTTGTTGAAATTATTATCACTTGAAAATGGCTCTGTGAGAGAGCCGAAACGTCATGTCTCTACTATGTGGGAATAAATTCACTTTCATCACTTTAAAATTTGCTACCGTGAGTGCCGCAATTTTATTTTATTTTTTACATTTTTTTCTCTCCCCATATATATATATATATATATATATATATATATATATATATATATATAATATAAATAATATATATATATATAATATCCCCTAAA
Organism: Phyllomedusa bahiana; assembly: GCA_025379985.1. Taxonomy (NCBI): domain Eukaryota; kingdom Metazoa; phylum Chordata; class Amphibia; order Anura; family Hylidae; genus Phyllomedusa; species Phyllomedusa bahiana. The sequence continues at coordinate 19,814 of JAODAL010051285.1, forward strand.
CCTAATAACTGGTCGAGCCGCTTCAGGATTTGTTGGTAGAATTCATGGTTCCATGTATCACAGCAAGTCTTCAAGGTACTGCAGCAGCAAAACAGCCTCAGCCCATCACACTCCCAGCACCATGTGTTACTGTTGGTATGATGTTCTTTTTCTGAAATGCTGTGTTGCTTCTACGCCAGATCTAATGGGACTTACACCTTCCAAAAAGTTCCCACTTTTGGTCACGTCAGTCCACAGAATCTTCTACTAAAAGTCTAAGGCAGTGTTTCTCAACTCCAGTCCTCAAGACCCACTAACAGGCTAAGTTTTCAGGATTTCCTCAGTATTGCACAGGTGATATCATTATGGTCAGTGCATTCAGTGGGAGATCCTGAAAACATGACCTGTTGGTCGGTCTTTAGGAGTGGAGTTGAGAAACACTGGTCTAAGGGATCATCTAGATGTTTTTTGGCAACTGAGATGAGCCATTATGCTTTTCTTGCTCAGCAGTGGTGTTCATCTTGGGACTCTGCCATGCGGTCATTTTTGCACAATATATTTTTATGGTGTAGTCATGAACATTGACCTTAACTGAGGCAAGTGAGGCCTGCAGTTCTTTGGATGTTGTTGTTGGGTGTTCTGTGACCTCTTTGATGAGTTGTCGCTGTGCTCTTGGGGTAATTTTGGAAGGACGGCCACTCCTGGAAAGGGAAGGTTCACCACATTTCCATGTTTTCTCCATTTGTGGATAATGGATCTCACCGTGGTTAACTTGAGTCCCAAAGCTTTAGAGATGCTTTATAACCTTTTCCAGACTGATAGATCTCAATGACTTTTTTTCTCATTTGCTTCTGCACTTCTTTGGATCTACCCATGATGTTTTGCTTCTGAGGGTCTTTTGGTCTACTTCACCGTGTTAGAGTCGCATACATGATGGCTGGAAGCCTTTTCCATCAAGGATATTTATATATAGATCATATTTTGCAGGTGTGTGTTTTTTTGATAATTATTATGTTATTTTACATATTGTGCTTGGCCAAAAAAAGACTGCAAAGGGCATTTTTACATCACTTTTGTTCTGATTTTATCAAATCCAAAGGAAATCCATCCTGTGCACTGACTGCAGAGCTGATCTAGATCTGATAAGACCCAGAGCTCTTGTAGTTACCGAGCCCTGGCAGTCATGTAACCGCCAGGCTGGCAAGAAGCAAGTGCTGTATGCGGAGTATACACAGTGACTGAGAAGCCAGGGATGGTAATGAATCGTCCCTGTCTTCTCAGTGAAGAGCCCAGCTATTACTGATCGCCGTCTCTCCGCCTGTGCAGCTGTACAATTTGTGTACAAGCTGCTCTCTCTACACAATTAGCTCCAGTACGCCGGCGCAGAGATATACAGCCACCGCCCGGACAAAATCTAGGCACTATTGTATACAATAGCGTTGTCTCCTATACTGCCAAAAGGACACTCTCTATGTCTCTGTAAGCACATAGACACATTTAGCTTTCCTCGTGTACATGACACATGTAGATCACTTGATGGGAGCAGGGCCCAAGAGGAGGCCCTCAGTGATGAAGGGCCAACATAAACTGGGTGTGGGCTGTGCAACCTCCTTTTGGGATAACAGCAGATCTTCAAAGGTTTCAGTCATCCCAGTGAAAGTTTACTGAATACAGTCCTTCGGGGGCCAGGGCCTGTGGGCAGGCATTGTTTAACTTCGGGAGTAAGTAGGTATGGTCTGTTGGTAAATGCTCCAATTTGCTTGAAATCCTACAATACTACGAGCAGGGCCCGGACACGGCAAATTGGTGCCCTAGGCAAGTACAGCCAATGGCGCCCCCCTCACTCCCAAAAAAATGGCACCCCCTCCACCCCCCCCCCCCCCCCCCCACACACACACACACTAATTCCTCTCACCCCTGCGCCAGGTGCTGTCACTAATTTTCTGCATATTATACATAGCTCCTGTCCATCTCCTCAGTAGTCACTGCACAATGACAAATCAGCGATGACAAATTTGCATTTTCAGAATCGCTGACCTCCGTATGACAGTGCAATACCTTATAAATAACAATCACCAAATAATCCACCGATACATGGAGCAAATCTACCAGACGATTGATTGTTACTAAAAAACACTCCTACTAAACCAAGACCCAAAACTATTACTACTTAAGAATCAAATAATCCTGCCCGACTCTGACCAAACGCAACCCCCACATGTGACTATCTCAGTTGTAACCAGGCTCTGATTACATATACCACCGCCATACCAGTGGACCAGATAGTGGTAGATACTAGTTGTATGAAAACGCTCGCAAAATATAAGTGATTGGGACTGCAGTTACATTTTGTGGGCTTTACAGGGACGTCTTTTCTGATCAGCGTCGTTCACTTTCCCTTTTTTTCCCATCCGGTTCCCCAAACCTTTTATGCTGATTGCTCCCACCAATTTCTCGTCCTGCAGATTTGGGCCAACAAATACTTAGAAACCTACATGTCCCGGGAACTCCTTTTAAATTTTAGGTATATAGGGGCCCTGGGAGTTAGACAGGTATATAGATATGCCCCCCAGTCAGGCAGGATAATGTATATTTTGGGTTTCCCCCAGTCAAAGGGAGATATATAGATATTTTCCCCCTTTAACCCCGGTAGGGGATTTTAAAAATAGGGGGAAAAATCCAGGAAAGGAATTTAGATTAAAGGGGCCTCTCAGGCAGGTATTAGACATAGGGGACTCCCGGCCCGGGGATATGGGGGGCCCGGAGGCATTTGGGGGTCAGGGAAACCTTTTAAGGGGGGTCAGGGAGGCAAAAGGGGGGGTCAGGCAGGGAATAAAAGGGGGGTCCCGGGAGGCAAATGGGCACAAAGGGAGGCAAATAGGGGGTCAGACAGGCCCTATGGGGGCTCAGGCAGGCATATAGGGGGGTCAGGAGGCATTATGGGGGCTCAGGGAGGGATATAAAGGGGGGGGTCAGGCCCCGGCAATTTAAAAAGGGGGTCAGGCAGCATATGGGGGCTTTAGGCAGGCATATGGGGGCCCCAGGCAGGCCCTTTAGGGGGGTCAGGGAGGGACATAGGGGGTCAGGCAGGCCCTAAAGGGGGGCCCGGGGGAGGCCCTATGGGGGCCTTTAGGCCGGCATATAGGGGGGCAGGCCGGCAAATGGGGGCTCAGGCAGGGAAATTTGGGGGGGAGGCAGGCCCTAAGGGGGCTCAGGCAACATATTAGGGGGCTCAGGCAGGCACAAAAGGGGGGTTTGGCAGGCATATGGGGGCCCCAGGCAGGGATATAGGGGGTCAGCGGCAAATAGGGGCCCAGGCAGGGTTTTGGGGGCTCAGGCAGGGGATAAAAGGGGGCTCAGGCGGCTTTTAGGGGGTCAAAGGGAGGTAAAAATAACAACACTAAAAAAATCCCCTTTCCGCTTTTCCCCCCCGCGGGCCCCCTTTTTCCTCTTTCTTTACCCGCACGCTCCAAGGGGCCCTGGCCTATGACGGGGTGTTGCTGAGGAGAGGCAGCGTCGCGAGGACAAACATTCTTTTCCCCCGGGTGCCCCCGGGGCAGGGGCGGGGCCCGGCGGGTCCCCAGGGTATGAGGACCCGGGGGCCCCCCCGCTGTCGGCCCCGCGGCTTACCCCCAGGGTCCAGCGATCCCCGGTGAGCGGGTTCGACACCCGTTGTGGAAACGGGGCGTTTCCCTCTGCCCCAAAATAAGCCCCGTAAGTTGTATTGCGTCCAGCGGGCGCACATACAGCTAAAGAGGCCGACGGGGAGACCTCCAGGCCCATGGCAGCGGCCCGGAGCCCGGGGAGGTTTGGGGCCCCGTCTGAACCCCTTTGGGGGGCAGAGGGAGGGGGGCCCCAGGCGATCGCCCCACCTCTCCCCCCCGTCGGCCCGGCCCCTGAACGAGGAATCAACCCTTTGTCAGTGGGCTTTGGGCCTTTCCCCATGGCATGTAAAAGCGCAATTTCCCTACAGAGACTCTGATGAACTTCACCTGTTGTGATCTGCTCTCATGTTAAAGGGGAAGCCCCTGAGCGGGAACCCCCAAACCCCCTTTAAAAAGGGGTTTTATTTGTTTCAAACTTTTCCCCAGATTATGGGGACAGTAAAAATAAGACTTTTGTAATTGGGGTTCATTACCTCTGTCACTTGGTTTAGCAGATAAAAGCACTTGAAAAAATGTTTTTCTATCTCTCGTTGTGGGGTCAAACCCCCCCTGGTCGATTCTGCACCCTGACACCCCCCTCACTGTGATTGGCGGGCTGACATTTCATTCAGCCGGGTTGGTACGCCCTAGAAGGAACACCCCACCCACGCCCCTGCCTGTGTTTTGGTGCCTGCACCTCTGTGTTTACTCCCCCCTGACTTTTAAAATCGATAGAAAAACCCAAAGGGCTGCTGGCTCTATTACATCTCCCATTTTGGGGTCAATTCGGGGAAATTACTGCCTGTTTGGGGGTTTTTTGCCAAGGGTGTTTAAACCCTTTAACTGCTATTTGGGAAAAGAAGGCGTTCTTTTTCCTCAATCGAATGAAAAGCCCCGCCTCCTTATGAGTCATCACCTGTAGTGTATAACATAAGGTTTAAACACTGCTCTGTAAAACTGCATATAGGCAGTGTTGGGGTTTTTAGCCCTGCAAGACAAGGTTGGGTTCAAGCCCCATCAGTAGTTTTTTTTTTTCTTTAAAATTTGTACACATATTAAAATATAAAATAATTGAAAGAAACATAATTTTATTCATATACCACACAAAGCTCCCCTATATAGTAAGGTCCAAAACCTTGCATCACACCAAGCACTTCCAACATACGTGATACAATGCATATATTCCGGGGGATGAGACAGGGATATAGGGAGCTATGTATGTGTATATATATTCATTATAGAGATTAACATATATATTTTAGGTCTCTCTACATATGTGTAGAATTTAGGGGGGGAGGGGGAATATACCCTGTGAGGGACTAGAACTCCAAACCCCTTCGTTGTAAATGCAATAGTCTATCACTGCTGCTCTACCTCTGCACCACCAGCCCAAGTTAGTTATAGGCTGAGCAGGGCCTTCTCTCAAAGCTGATTTGCTTCTCCCCCCATTGTTTTCACTCACATGTCACTGACAGGAAGCAGAGATCTTTACTTGAAGCTGACATTTGTAGTTGAGTAAAGTTTCTCTGCCTGTTGTCAGTACAATTTTGGATGAACACCACTAGAAGTAACAGCTGCTGGCTTTCAGTTGTGTGTAAACTAAGACATATAAACAGGTGCTTGCTGGAGTTTGGAGCCTCCAAGGCTGCAGACATAAGCAGCAGGAGGCTACAGAGCTGTTATATCCAGACAACTTCTGCATCCCCTGCTTCAAACAAAATGATAATGTCACAGTTCTTCAGTGAGGAGAGACACGGTTCCTGGGAGGAGAGACACACCTGCTGACAGGAGAGACACACCCCTGGATTTCAAACTCAATCTGAGAGAATTAGCTGAACAGCACGAGCAGCTCAAACGATAACACCCCTTTAAACTTAAATTGCATTTTTTTAAGGGTTGTCCAGGATAAGAAAAACATGACTGTTTTCTTCTTAAACCAGCACCACAACTAGCCATGGGTTGTGCCTGGTAGTTCATTGTAGTTCCATTAAAGTTATGATACAACACACAACCTAAGAACAAACCCTTTAAGTTTATACATACATATGGTGTGGTTCTAGCTTTATTAGAGGCACAAACCTGACTGTAGCAGAAAAGGGTTTCTTTAAACGTAAATCAACAGGAAGCTTGGCAGAAAAGAGAGGAACATCCCAGGGAACTCTTCCTGTCAGGAGGTGGCAGGTTTAGTCAGTGTCTGGCAGTAGTGTGCTGCAGTGCTCTGCAAGAGAACCCAGCTGCTTTTAACAGTCAATTATCTACTTGCCACAGGTAGCTCCTGTAACGACACTGGTGGACCCCCAACAACAACGAGCAACACAGAACTACACCAGCAGCCATATGAAATGGCAACACAAAGAGTATTAATAAAAAGACTAACCACTGAGTAGTTTGGCAAATGGACAGCGGGTGAATGAAGACAGTTGGTGGAGACTTAAGGCGGGTGCAATCCAGGAACAGGAGATTAATAGCAATAACTGTCCCTAAAGTTATCACAACTAGAAAAAATAACCCCTTAAATAAAACATAACTTTTAATAATGAATTAAAATATATCAGACAATCACAATAGAACACTCGATAATACAACAGTATAAAGCAATTCATAAGATGATAGACAACTCACCACCTCCCATTGACCGCGTCGTACCGGATAAACTCAAAAAACGGAGTTGGGGATATACACTCACCCGGGCCCTTATTAGGACCCGTCCAAGCCCTTAACACTTAATTTCAATCAGCCAATCACATGGCGGCAACTCAGTCATTTAGGCATTTTAAAATGGTCAAGACAATCTCCCGCAGTTCAAACCCAGCTCAGTATGGGGAAAAAAGGCCTGGTTTTTGGGGCCCAAAAGGGGTGGGCCCGAGTATTTCAGAAAAATGCTGATCTCCTGGGGTTTTCACGACAACATTCCCAGGGTTTTTCAGAGAATGGGCCGAAAAAAAAAAAAAATCAGTGAGCGGCAGTCCTGTGGCGGAAAAAGCCTGTTGAAGCCAGAGGTCAAAGGAGAATGGGCAGACTGGTTGAGTGATAGAAGGGAAAAGGGACTCAAATAGCCACCCCTTACAACCCAAAGGGAGGCAGAAAGCTCTCTGAACGCACAGTAGGTGAACTTTTTAGGGAGATGGGCTACAGCACAAAGCCCCACCCGGGGCCAACCCCTTTTTAGCTAAGAACAGAAACGAGGCCCAAAATTTTCCCAACTCATCGAAAAATTTGGGTGAAGATTGGAAAAAAAGTTGCCTGGGCTGAGAGTCTCATTTCTGCTGAAAATTCAGATGTGGTCAGAATTTGGGTCAACAACAGAAAGCAGGATCCATCCGCCCTTTTTTCAAGGTTC
>JAODAL010051286.1:0-26775 GCA_025379985.1 Phyllomedusa bahiana
TAAAAAAAATGCCCTATATACGACCAAATTGTTGGCTTGATACGTCGCGACGTGTTCCTCCCTGGACGGGGAACCGATTGTGATTTGGGACCCTTTCGTCGACGATATCAATGGGGTACTCCACTTATTAAATTTACTGTTACAAAAAATAGTGAAAGCATCTCTTCCTAGATGTATGGGTGAAAAAAAAATTGGGAAAAATAGTTTGATTTCTTCTCGTTTCAAAGGAAACAGACTGCAATAATATGCTACACGAAATATCAACATGCCCCACAAACTTTTAGAGGTATTTGCAAATCTAAATTTTAAGGGGCGGGGCCCTTTATGCTCAAATATGACCTGTACGAAAGCCATAGGGATATGATTGTTCAAAATTTTTGTCGATCGTGGGTAGATGGGGCCGAAATTTTAGTGAGGTCAACAAGTTCTGCATCCCCCGAAGTGCCTATTGAAACTAAGGTCAAGAAAAAAGATAAGCGGCCCCTACGTCTGAAAGATGTGCCCACCTACCCGGAAAGAAAGCGATTCTAAGAAACTGGAAGATCTTACAGTCGATCCTAAATTTGGGCATCTATTTAAAATCCCCCCCGTGGACTTAAGAAAGGGAGAACTTGGGGAACAACTCATAAAATTGACATCATAAAAAAGAACAAAAAGATAAGGGGGTAAAATTAAACGGGGGGAACTTTTGCATGCCTACATGCCAGAATTGTTCCTCCATAATCAAGGGGGAGCATGCTGCATCCCAGAAAGGGTTCCAGTTAAGAACATGGGTTTCATACCTGGACAGTAACATGTCGTGAAGTTTAAAATGCCCTTGGGGAAAATTTTACATAGGACAGACAGCAGGCAATAAAATCCGGTTAAATGAGCACAGGTCAGTGATCAGGCAGTTTATGAAAAAGAAGATCCTAATGCATTTAAAAATGATAAGAATAGACAGGGGAAACCCACTGGGCCCACACTGGGGCAGGAGGGCATGGAATAGCAAGTTAAGGTGGTGCATTCTGGAGAGGGTAAGATTTTCGAACCCGGGGGGATTTTTAAGAAGCTCTGCAGAGAGGGGTTATTGGACCAAATGGATTACTAGCCCCTAAAGGATAAATGAAAGCTTTTTCTAAAAATGTTCCTATGAATTTTTTTTATTGTTTTTTTTACCGGGTGTTGCGCTCCTTTATAAGGGACGTTTGCATCAATGCGCATGCTTTAGAAAGAGGGAAATTGTCTCGAAAGTCGCAATTGACTGCGCTCAGCCCGGTCTCCTGGGGTACCCCCGAGGAAACCCGTCGGGAGAAAACCGAAGGTTGTGACCTCTTTTTTAACGGCGGTCCCGCAACCTAGACCAAGTATCCTATTGATTTACTTGACTTTATTGCATAACGTCAAAGGAGATTGGGGGTATTAAGCATTTTAAGGTGAAAAGAATTAAAGTGTTTGTTTTAAGAAATAGCCGATTACATTTACTGTTGTTGGGTACTGCGGGGTGAGAGACCCCTATCCGCCTATAAAGGAACTTAGTCAAACAAGTGGCTAGTTTTTTTTCCCCTACACACCAACTGCATTTTTTCATCAAAGAGGTTTCAGAAAATGAATATCCACAGTGGGGGGTACACAAGTTGCTTTTGGGCTGCCTTCGCTTCATTTTGGACGGATCTGATGATGCGATAACGACATTTGGGGCCGTGATGGGTGGACGAGAGGTAAGACTGCCGGGATGCAGGTTGCATTAACCACTGAAGAACAATTGGAAACGCTTTTTGTTACTGAATTCACGGGCCCGACCCAGCGAACAGGGCCTGACGGTCCTGAAAACTGACATCCGCTGGCATGCGTGTTGTCGCCGGCACTGGAAGCACCCTTTCTCTCGTACCTCTTTTCCATGTCTTCCCCCCCTCTTTGCTCGTTACCACCTGCTTTTTCGCCCCATGTTCAAAAGATATAATTTTAAAAAGGATGGAAGATTTTTGACAGTCTCTTTTTGAAAACGGCAAACACAGCTATTCTTAAACCCCTCTAATTTCCTACAGCAACTAGATTAGAAACGAAATTTTTTCCTGCGAATATGTGAAATGCGGTCTGGGGGAAAAAACCGTAAGAAAAAAAACAACGTGTTTTTCCCTTCAGTCCCAAGATTTACAACTGCCCAGTAGGACTGGGAAATTTGATATTTTAAACAAAAATATCAAAAAGGTGCTATCTGCCCCCAAATGAGTTCACCGAGCGCAATAAAACATTCAGAATTTACACGGATAGAAAATTTGGTTTTTTGCAGCAAAGACAAAGAGAAAAATTACTAAGAATTTTTCTATCAGAATTGTCGTACAGGGTGCTATTTTAAACTACTAGGGGCCGCACCCCGTGAATACAGCTATTAAAAATTTTATGGATAACAAACAGTGTTTTTTCACCTATAAATACACCTGCAGTGCTACAAAATTTCTGTATTTAAATTTTAAAGGAATGGTCTAAACAAAATTGGGGGCCCAAAGTGAAAAAAAAAAACCTTTTTTGAAATGTATACGGAAATTTTAAAAAGCCGTTTTTTTTTTTCACCTTTAATTAACCCTGGGTGACTACAAAATTCTGTATTCAAACTTAATCAAGGTGGCTTATGAACAAAACGGGCCGCCCCCAAAAAAAAAAAAAAACACCTATTTGAAATTTTACGGATAATAAAAACGTTTTTTTTTTTTCACCTATAAATACACCTGCAGTGATACAAAATTTTCTGATTAAATTTAAGTGCAAGGTGGCTCTATGAACAAAACTGGGCGCACCCAAAGTGAAAAAAACCCTATTTGAAATGTATACGGATAATAAAAGGCATTTTTTGCACCCTTAAAAAACACCTGTGGGGACTACAAAATTTTCTGTATTCAAATTTAAGTAAGGTGGCTCTATGAACAAAAAATGGGCCCACCAAAGTGAAAAAACCCATTTTAAATGTTAAAACGGATAATAAAAAGCCGTTTTTTTTCACCTATAAATAAACCTGCGGGGATACAAAATTTCTGTATTCAAATTTAAGGCAAGGTGGCTCTATGAACAAAACTGGGCCCCACCCAAAGTGAAAAAAAACACCTATTTGAAATGTAACGGATAACAAAAGGGGTTTTTTGCACCTATCAAATCACTGCATGACTACAAAATTGCTGTATTCAAATTAAGTGCAAAAGGGGCCCTTTTTGAACAAAATACTTATTTGAAATTTTACGGGAAAAAAACCCGTTTTTTGACCTAAAATAACCTGCGGTGACTACAAAATTGCTGTATTCAAATTTAAGTTCAATGGTCTATGAACAAAAAACGGGGCCCCACCAAAAAAAAAAAAAAACACCTACTTGAAATGTATACGGGTAATAAAAGGCGTTTTTTTTCACCATAAATACACCTGCAGTACTAAAAAAATTTCTTTATTCAAATTTTAAAATGCAAAAGGGCTCATGAACAAAATGGGCCGCACCAAATGAAAAAAAAACAATTAAAAACGTGTATAATAATAAAAAATTAGTTTTGCACCTATCAAATACACCGTTTACTAGAAAAAATCGTATCCTAATAATAAGTACGGGGTACACAAATACAGAAATATTTCCCAAAAATGGGCCAAAAACTGTTAAACAAAACCCATTCAATGCAGGTCAAAGCACAGTCTGGGGTGCACAATATCCACTCTCCTTTCAAAAGCCTGCTGCCTGCCCGCCGTCTGTCTGTGTTCGCCCACAGCCCCCGCACCTCCCCCTCCCCCCCCCCCCCCCCGCGGCTGTACGCGCTAGATGCTTCTTTTTAAAATTCTCACCTATGTAACAAAAACTGAAAATCTCTAACTACTAAGTTCAAAATTAACAGCTAAAAGCATAGTTTCTTGTGAACAAATAGGGAAAATTTTCGCTGAGCTGTTTAAAAGAGACCGAGCACCTTCCCGCTCTTTTATACACAAACACACACTACATGAACAGGGGAAAGGGTGTTTCTATGTAAAACGAAGGGGCATGTGATTTTTTCCCGCTAATCACAACCCTACACATCCCAGTCATGACGTCGCCACATCCAGCTCACCCTCCCTCTATTCTCTAAGCTGATTTGCTGGCCCCCAAAATGACGGGAAAAGCGCTGAAAAGGGGCGTGATATTAATAGATTATGCGCAGATTTAACCTAAATTATTGCGTGATCGAAAAATCTGATCAACATAAAAACCGTGCCGATTTTAACTTTGTCGATAATAATCGCTCAACACTAATAAAGAGAAAAAAACAACAACACAGGTTTGGTTCCTGCAGGGATTTGAAACTAGAACTACAGAGAGGAAAGGCATGGTGATGTCATCCTACTGGGTCACATGATATGCAATTCAAACAAATCACACACGCCTCCTTCTGAGCACACAGAGTTGAAGAGCTGCTGCAGGAGGTATGAAATGAGATTGTGGCAAAACCCCTTTGAGTCTCAGGTGGTGGTTTTTCATTGCACAGGTAATTTGGTACTGTACCTTTAAATCTCAGCAAGCCGCATGCGTGTGTGGGACACCAGCAGCAGTGAGGACTGGAGCAGGAGTGAGGACAGGTGAGTGCATGCTGAGAGAGGGATTAGAGGCCGCAATAGGTACAGAATGGGCACCCCCCCCTCCCCAAGGATTGGAGAAGCACACCTCTCAGCTTCTTCAAGGTCATTGTCCTGCTAGAAGGAAACCCTATACCCACATAAGGAAAAGTTAAAATGGTAGCAATACTTTTGCAAACCAATGTAAGTTTGATTTTGGAGAAGAGGACAAGACAAAACTGAAGCAACACAGGGAGAATTCTACCCAAGAGACCAGCCCGGGCGACAACTAATAGACGATTTTGTTTTAATGCTGTCACATATCTGCATGCCCAACCATACCAGCCCGCTCCTCATCTTACAGGAAAAGTGTTATCTAGTCAAATCACGGTTAGAGATACTAGAGGGTTTCCTTATTTTTAGCAGTTGTGTACACATGTACATATAGGTTTGTTATGGACTACAAAGAAAAAAATGTAATAGTGCTTGTAGGAAAGAGAAAATTTATTACCATCTAACTAGAAAGACGTGTAAAAGGTCCAGTGCCCAGTAAAAACTTGAAACTTTATTAAATTGCAACAGGATCCAAAACGATACACAAAACAATATATCACTGATAGTTGTTTGCTGTGCTATGAGGAAAGGCTAGCATTAGCCTGAAATGCGTAACAGAATTTTTTTTTTTTTTCCTGTGTATCTTTTTGAATTCTTTTGTTATTTAATACAGCTTCAAGTTTTTACTGGACGCTGAACCTTCTTTCTGCTTGAACCTATGGTGTGCTACGAGTCACACACCGGCCTGGTGTGTCCTGTTATTAGCTCAGCAGGTGAGTTGGATTGTTTGTATTTTTGATCCCACCAAACTGTGTGTCTGATCAGAAAAATGCTTTGCTTGTAACTGTGTTTCTAACATCAAAGATAAAAGGAAATTGAAATTATCGTATTAGATAAGTGCATGATGTTGATTTATTGGTATTTAAAGTAAGATTAAAGCTAACAGAAATTAATCTGTTTAAGTCTGAACTGTACAGTTTATCTACATTTCCAGGAATGCTTTGTTTACATAGCATGAAATATTTCATTTTTGATTTCTCAAATTATACACACATAACATTAAACAGATTTCAAAATTAAAAGTTGTTTACCATTTAGATTTAGCCCCTCAGTGACTGTTCTGTTAGTTGTTGCTTATGATGGATCACACTCAGAGGATGTCTTCATGCACTACATTACATTAGGTGTTAGCTGCCATTACACATGTGTCACATCAGGTCCCTGACCACAAAACTAACAAGTCGCAATATCATTGTAGTGCACATATGCAAGTAATGAGACTCCTAGAGAACACACAGCATATAACATATTGCTACATCTTTTCTTTTTTTACTAGAGGAACAATTAAAAATATTAAAAATAACAATTAACAAAACCAATTTAGAGATAGCCATAGTACAGTACTGTTAGATATAATCCTTGAGGTGGACAGGTTTTCTGATGATTCTACCAGTTTTAATAACATGAGAAGTGTCACTGTCTACATCTTATTGTTTTTCTTTATCTGGTAATCTGCCTTCTGATGTTACCTGCCTCTTGTCAGGATCCTCACAATGATGGTCAGCAGTACCTCTTTGTTCTTGGCTTGTACTTGCTGCCTTGTTGTCTTGGGTGTCAGGATATTATTAAAAGGCCATGAATCATCTCGTTCTTGTGTTTTCCTCAGATGTCTCTGATTTCTCCTTAGTATTCTTCTTTCTTCTGTTACAATTTCGTAGAACCAAGTTTCGTAGTTTCTGGACAACCTTTACCTTTTGCCAGTGTTTGTCGTATTTGTGGCTTGGTTGCACCCGTATGTTTTTCTTCTTCTGGAGACAAGACATATTTTTTGCAGATTTATTGTAATAGAAAGCTTGTCTATCTTGAGTCTTCTTTAGTTTAGCTTTAATGTTTCCCACCAACTTTGGCTTTAACCGATGACTAGCAGTTGGTAACAGCATCTTTGTACGCCTACTAATGAGTCTCTGTGCCAGACTGCTGACTAAACCTTGGGGGAGGGGGGGTGTTTCTGTGATCCATTATAGACAGTTATACATCTGTACCTGCAGTGTGTTGATTTCCACACAAGTCTTTTTGTTGCTTTTACTGCTGACTCTGCTTTTCCATTAGTCTGAGAATATCTTGAAGACATCTTGTGTTCAAATTCTCATATGTTGCTGAATGTTTTAAACTATTCTGATGTAAACTGAGCAGCGTTGTCAGAGAAAATGATATCCGGATGCCATATTTTGCAAAATGGGCCTTGAGTTTTTTTAATCACTGTGCTCGCCCTTGTGTCCTGCAAATAGTCAACCTCTCGGAAGTTAGAAAGATAGTCTACTGTTATCGGGTATTCTTTGTCATTCCATGTGAACAAGTCTGTTCCCATTTTTGACCAAGGCCTATGTGGAATTTCAAGTGGTTGTAATGTCTCCTTCAGTTGCTTATCACTACTGGATGCATATATTTGACATTGTGCTATATAAATTTTAATGTGGTCGAGTGAATTTCTCAAAAATTTGATTCGGCTGATTCGTCGAATTTTTCCCAAAAATTTGGTTTGTTTGGAATTTATTCGTGACAAATCGCGTTAAAAAACAGCTATTTCCTAGCTGCAGAGAGCCTGTGTGGTGTTATTGAACATTGTGCCATGCAGAAATATACATAGGGAGCGTGGTTTGGTATTGAAACAATGCTGTGATTTAGTATGACACGCAGTTGACAGGCAGCGCTCTTAGAATCGCTTCGCACTTCACTTATCTGCACAGTTACGGGGTCAAAACTGACCAAATAACTGAAATAGGAATGCAGCCTGACAGGGTAAAGTCAGTGCCAGCTAGAAAGAATTGAGCTGAGGGCCAAGATCCCACTATAGCGTCAAAGAACACACTCCTTTTACACCATCATTAGATGATTCCACAGATTATGACAGAACCTGTTCTGTTAAACGGTGATACATGTAGAGTTACAAACACTTTTTTCACTTATTGTGGTGAACTATCTTTGAAATACACTGTGTGTATTTCTCACATACACTCATCTCCATTACAGGCAGGTTATTATTTTGAGATATTGTTCTCTGCATCAAAGAGTTACTTTTTTCACCTATAAGGTGAAACACCTTTGAAGTATATGGGTATCTGTAGAATCTGTGGCCAGGGACCTAATGTTGGCACCACGGCCCTGCGTCATCATATGCAGCATCACCATCCAGTGGCCTGGAAGAAACAAGTGTCAGATGTGGTGGTCCATCCTGCCAAAGCAACAGCAGCAGTACCTAGTGGCACGCATCCCATTTCAGGCAGTCAAAGCTCCATCACCTCTGCCGAAGGTAGCTGTCTGTCTTTCCCATCATCTACCGGTTCCTCCTGCTCCTCGCCACTTATTGCGCCAGCAGTCGTTCACCAAGACGATTACAAAGAGACAGCAGTACGTGTCCTGCCATCCTACGGCGCAGATGCTGACCGTGCCCCTGTCCAAGGTGGTGGTACTACAGTCTCTCCATTTCCAAGTGGTGGACTCTGCACCATTCAGAGAACTGATGGCTTGTGCTGAGCCGAGGTGGAGAGTCAGTGCAGTGGGGGCCATAGTTACCCCAAGGAGAACTCACTTGTCCTCCTGAAACGTGTAGAGACTCGTCTTTGTCAATATGAATCAGACATGGATCAGCCAGGATTTCCACACACCAATGCCTGATGGATCACATTAGATCAGCCATGACGCCTCATCCAAACTTTGACAAATGAGTCTGGATTCTTCTGGCTACCTGCCTCAGCTACTATTCTGATGTTGCCACCCGCCTGATGCCACACATCTACTGCCAGTTGCTCCTTCTACCACCCACCATCTTTACTAGGGATTGGTATTGCCACCCACCTCCCCACTCTTCACTGGAAAGATAGTCTACTGTTATCGGGTATTCTTTGTCATTCCATGTGAACAAGTCTGTTCCCATTTTTGACCATGGCCTATGTGGAATTTCAAGTGGTTGTAATGTCTCCGTCAGTTGCTTATCACTACTGGATGCATATATTTGACATTGTGCTATATAAATTTTAATGTGGTCGAGTGAATTTCTCAAAATTTGATTCGGGTGATTCGTCGAATTTTTCCCAAAAATTTGGTTTGTTTGGAATTTATTCGTGACAAAATCGCGTTAAAAAACAGCTATTTCCTAGCTGCAGAGAGCCTGTGTGGTGTTATTGAACATTGTGCCATGCAGAAATATACATAGGGAGCGTGGTTTGGTATTGAAACAATGCTGTGATTTAGTATGACACGCAGTTGACAGGGCAGCGCTTTGAATCGCTTCGCACTTCACTTATCTGCACAGTTACGGGGTCAAAACTGACCAAATAACTGAAATAGGAATGCAGCCTGACAGGGTAAAGTCAGTGCCAGCTAGAAAGAATTGAGCTGAGGGCCAAGATCCCACTATAGCGTCAAAGAACACACTCCTTTTACACCATCATTAGATGATTCCACAGATTATGACAGAACCTGTTCTGTTAAACGGTGTGATTAATGTAGAGTTACAAACACTTTTTTCACTTATTGTGGTGAACTATCTTTGAAATACACTGTGTGTATTTCTCACATACACTCATCTCCATTACAGGCAGGTTATTATTTTGAGATATTGTTCTCTGCATCAAAGAGTTACTTTTTTCACCTATAAGGTGAAACACCTTTGAAGTATATGGGTATCTGTAGAATCTGTGGCCAGGGACCTAATGTTGGCACCACGGCCCTGCGTCATCATATGCAGCATCACCATCCAGTGGCCTGGAAGAAACAAGTGTCAGATGTGGTGGTCCATCCTGCCAAAGCAACAGCAGCAGTACCTAGTGGCACGCATCCCATTTCAGGCAGTCAAAGCTCCATCACCTCTGCCGAAGGTAGCTGTCTGTCTTTCCCATCATCTACCGGTTCCTCCTGCTCCTCGCCACTTATTGCGCCAGCAGTCGTTCACCAAGACGATTACAAAGAGACAGCAGTACGTGTCCTGCCATCCTACGGCGCAGATGCTGACCGTGCCCCTGTCCAAGTTGGTGGTACTACAGTCTCTCCATTTCCAAGTGGTGGACTCTGCACCATTCAGAGAACTGATGGCTTGTGCTGAGCCGAGGTGGAGAGTCAGTGCAGTGGGGGCCATAGTTACCCCAAGGAGAACTCACTTGTCCTCCTGAAACGTGTAGAGACTCGTCTTTGTCAATATGAATAAGACATGGATCAGCCAGGATTTCCACACACCAATGCCTGATGGATCACATTAGATCAGCCATGACGCCTCATCCAAACTTTGACAAATGAGTCTGGATTCTTCTGGCTACCTGCCTCAGCTACTATTCTGATGTTGCCACCTGCCTGATGCCACACATCTACTGCCAGTTGTTCCTTCTTCCACCCACCATCTTTACTAGGGATTGGTATTGCCACCCACCTCCCCACTCTTCACTGGAAAGATAGTCTACTGTTATCGGGTATTCTTTGTCATTCCATGTGAACAAGTCTGTTCCTATTTTTGACCATGGCCTATGTGGAATTTCAAGTGGTTGTAATGTCTCCTTCAGTTGCTTATCACTACTGGATGCATATATTTGACATTGTGCTATATAAATTTTAATGTGGTCGAGTGAATTTCTCAAAAATTTGATTCGGCTGATTCGTTCGAATTTTTCCCAAAAATTTGGTTTGTTTGGAATTTATTCGTGACAAATCGCGTTAAAAAACAGCTATTTTCTAGCTGCAGAGAGCCTGTGTGGTGTTATTGAACATTGTGCCATGCAGAAATATACATAGGGAGCGTGGTTTGGTATTGAAAACAATGCTGTGATTTAGTATGACAGCGCAGTTGACAGGCAGCGCTCTTAGAATCGCTTCGCAACTTCACTTATCTGCACAGTTACGGGGTCAAAACTGACCAAAATAACTGAAATAGGAATGCAGCCTGACAGGGTTAAAGTCAGTGCCAGCTAGAAAGAATTGAGGCTGAGGGCCAAGATCCCACTTTTAGCGTCAAAAGAACACACTCCTTTTACACCATCATTAGATGATTCCACAGATTATGACAGAACCTGTTCTGTTTAAACGGTGATACATGTAGAGTACAAACACTTTTTTTTCACTTATTGTGGTGAACTATCTTTGAAAAAACACGTGGGGGTATTTCTCACATAAACTCATCTCCATTACAGGCAGGTTATTATTTTGAGATATTGTTCTCTGCCATCAAAGAGTTACTTTTTTCACCTATAAGGTGAAAACCCCTTTGAAGTATATGGGTATCTGTAGAATCTGGGGCCCAGGGACCTAATGTTGGCACCACGGCCCTGCGTCATATATGCAGCATCACCATCCAGTGGCCTGGAAAAAAAACAAGTGTCAGATGTGGTGGTCCATCCTGCCAAAGCAACAGCAGCAGTAACCTAGTGGCACGCATCCCATTTTCAGGCATGTCAAAGCTCCATCACCTCTGCCAAAGGGTTTGCTGTCTGTCTTTTCCCATCATCTACCGGTTCCTCCTGCTCCTCGGCCCTTATTGCGCCAGCAGTCGTTCACAAGACGATTACAAAGAGACCCGCAGTACGTGTCTGCCATCCCACGGCGCAGATGCTGACCGTGCCCCTGTCCAAGTTGGTTGTGGTACTACAGTTTTCTCCATTTCAAGTGGTGGACTTGCACCATTAGAGAACTGATGGCTTGTGCTGAGCCGAGGTGGAGAGTCAGTGGCAGTGGGGGCCATAGTTACCCCAAGGAGAACTCACTTGTTTCCCCCTGAAACGTTTTGTAGGATTCGTTTTGGGCAATAGAATCAGACATGGATCAGCCAGGAATTTCCAAAACACCAATGTGATGGATCACATTAGATCAGCCCTGACGCCTCATCCAAAAATTTTGAAAATGAGTCTGGATTCTTCTGGCTACCTTTCCCCCAGTTTTATTCTGAGTTGCCACCCGCCCTTTAATTTCCACAAAATCTACTGCCGTTGTCCTTCCCACACCCCCCATCTTTTCTAGGGATTGGTATTTTCCACCCCCCATCCCCCCCTTTACTGGAAAAATAGTCTACTGTTATTGGGTAATTTTTTGTATTCCCTTGGGGAAACCCAAATCTGGGTTTCCCATTTTTGACCTTTTTGGCCCATGTGGAATTTCACTTTGGTTTGTAATGTTCCCCTTAGTTGTTTTTCATACTGGATGCATTTATTTTTCATTGTGCTATAAAAAATTTTAATTGGTCGAGTGAAATTTTTTCAAAAAAATTTTATTCGGGTGGTTTCGTCGAAAATTTTTTCCCCAAAAAATTTTGGTTTTTTTTGGAATTTTTTTCCCTGACAAATCGCTTTTTTAAAAAAAAGCTAAATTTTTT
The DNA here is from genome assembly GCA_025379985.1 of Phyllomedusa bahiana. Lineage (NCBI taxonomy): Eukaryota > Metazoa > Chordata > Amphibia > Anura > Hylidae > Phyllomedusa > Phyllomedusa bahiana. Next base: position 11,946 of record JAODAL010051286.1, read on the forward strand.
AGCTGAAAAGAGCCCTGTGTGGTGTTATTGAACATTTGGCCATGCGGTAAATATACCCCTTGGGAGCCCTGGGTTTGGGTTTATTGGGGAAAAAATTTCTGTGTTTAGTATGACACGCAGTTGGGCAGGCCAAACCCCTCTTAGGGAAACGCTTTGCACTTTTACTTATTTTTGGCCCCCAGTTAGGGGTTCCAAAAAAATGACCAAATAATGAAATAGGAATGCAGCCTGCAGGGCTTTAAAAAGGCCCGGGGCCAGTAGAAAGAATTGAGCTGAGGGCCAAAATTTCCCTTTTTAGGTCAAAGAAAAAACAAATCCTTTTCACCATTTATTGATGATTCCACAGATTATGGGCAGAAATTTTTCTGTTAAAAAAGGGATCATGTTTGAGTTACAAAAAACTTTTTTCAAATTATTGTGGTGAACTATCTTTGAAATTTAAAATGTGTGTATTTTCACATTCCCCCTCATTTTTCCCTTACAGGCAGGTTTTATTTTGAGAATTGTTCTTGGGATCAAAAAGTTACTTTTTTCACCTTTTTAAGGTGAAACAATTTTAATTATGGGTATTGTAGGAAATTTTTGGGGCCCGGGGAAACCCAATGTTGGCCCCAGGCCCCCGCGTCATCATTTTGCAGGCCCCTCACCATTTCCCTTTGGGCCCGGAAGAAACAAGTGTAGATGTTTGGGGGTCCCCTTGCCAAAGCAAAAGCCAAACAGTAAACCTAGTGGCACGCATCCCCTTTCAGGCAGTCAAAAATCCATAAAAATTTCCGAGGTTTGCTGTCTGTTTTTTTCCCATCATTTACCGGGTTTTCCCCCTGCTCCTCGCCCCTTTTTGCGCCCGAAAAACGGTTAACCAAAAAGATTACAAAGAGACAGAAGTAAAGTGTGTCACCCTCCTAGGCGCAGATGCTGAACCGTTTTTCCCCTGTCCAAGTTGGTGGGGGACTACAGTCTTTTCCCATTTCCAAGTGGTGGACTTCTGCACCATTCAGAAAAACTTTATGGCTTGTTTCTGAGCCGAGGGTTTGGGGGGTTTAGTGCAGTGGGGGGCCCTAGTTACCCCCAAAAGGGGGAACTCATTTTCCTCCTTTTAACGGGGTAGAGGCTCGGTTTTTTGTCAATATGAATTCAGGGCCCTGGGGTCAGCCCGGATTTCCCCACACCAATTTCCTGATGGGTCACATTAGAAACAGCCAGACGCCTCATCCCAAAATTTGGGCAAATGAGTTGGATTTTTCTGGCTTTCCTGGGCCCCAGGGACTATTTGATGTTGCCCCCCGCCCTTTAAGCCACAATCTACTGCCAAATTGCTTTTCCTTTCCCACCACCCCCCCATCTTTTTACAGGGATTTGGGATTGCCCCCCACCCCCACTTTCACTGGGCCCTTTTGGAGCCTTCTGATGCTGCCGGGCCCCCTCACCACTCAGGTCTCCCCCAAAGCTGCTGCTGCTGTCCCTCCAGGGAATGTTCTCATGTCACTCTATGGGGTTTGATTGCTGCCCGCCACCCCTCATTATGTCACCCAGCTGCTGCCCCCCTCAAAAAAAGGGGCATTGTGCCCCCCTTCCCGTTTATGCTGCTTTCTGTTGCTGCCCCTCACCTCCCCACTGTGTGTTTTTGCCAATCCCGTGGCCCACTATGCTTGGCCAAACCCCCACAATTTTTTATTTTGCCAATCTGTAAACTACTCTTTCTGCTGCCAATGCCACTCTTTTCATTTGACCACCTTGTTGATTCCTAATGGGTGTTTCTTTTTGGATCAATCCTGGGTTTTTTTTTTGGCTTTAGTAATACTGATGGATTAATGACCGATTGAAAGCGGACACTGATGGATCAAAGGAAGGGCAAAATGATCAGGGATGTAAACGCAAAATTACTGCCAACACCCACTCCACTCCTTCGGGGTGGGGGGCTCTAGATATATTAACGTTTAACAGAATCACCGCAATAGGTGAAAAAATTAACTCTTTGCCACAGATAGCAATATCCCAAAATAAAAACACTGGTTCAGGAACAGGTGTGTATATGACACACACTTGTGTATTTGAAAGATTTTTCCAGTAACTCGAAAATTGGAAGTATTTTGCACAGAGTGCAATCTAGTGCTGCTACAGGGAGATGCTTGTGGCAGAATTTAACAAGGCTGCCCTACTTATAGGGCTGTGACATCATAGAAGCTGGCTGGCTGCTGATTGGCTGCCTGTCTGCACACGTCATTGAGGGTGTTCCTTTCTTCCTCCCATAGTTCTTTGCCCCATGTCACGCCATGTGCTTGCGGCCATTTTAGATTTGTTACCACAAATCGCCATGACCTTCAGCTTCATTCAGAATCAAATTTTTCCTGAAATTCTAAACGAATTCAACTTTGTTAGAATCAATTCGATCATCTCTAGTGGTCATTCATTCCTGACCAATACACAGATTCTCGTGCTTGACGCAGACATCCTTCCATGCCTAAGTGAGAAGAGTGCAATTTTTTCAGTATGTCTCCTTGCAGAGCTTCTGGTATAAAAGCTCTTTCTCCTTTAACCCCTTCCCGACATTGGACGTATGCATACGCCCTAGCGGGAAGTGACTTCCCGCACATGGATATTGCATACGTCCTGGCGCTCGTGGGGCTTAGCGGGCAAGGCCGCGCACAATCGCGACATGGACCAGCGGTAAATTACCTCTGTCTTCTGCCCATCACCCCCGGGCCGGAGTTGAAGCTCCGGCGCGGGTGATTTACCGCTTCATTACTGCAGCTGTCATGGGTGAGCTCCCCCTGCAACTATCGGCGGGTCTGATGCCGCTAGCTGGTCTCTTGACGGACTCCCGGATGCTTTATGAAAAGCATCGGGTAGTCTGGTGATGTCACTATGCCAACAATGCATTGTGGGCCATGGTGTCAGTAGTTACCATGGTGACCTATGCACAGCAGTAACGCTGGCACAGGTTCCTATTCAAACAGCAATCTAACCGATTGCTTTTCCCCAGTGGGGATTTGCTGTTACAAATCCCCACTGGGGAAATGTACAAAATGTGAAAAAAAGCAAAAAAAAACAGTAAAAAAGTAAAACCAAACACAAATAAATAAAATAAACACACGTTTACAACGCCCTTGTTTGCCCTTTATCCAAAAGCCAACTCGCCCAAAAACAAAGAATCAAAAAATAAATAAGGTACCATATTTGGTTATTGCCGCGTGCGTAACGACCCACCCTATAAATATGTCATGTTAATTAACCCGTATGGTGAAACGCCGTAAAAAACTAAAAACAAAAAACCGTCCAGAACTGCGATTTATGTACATCCTATGCGAGCACTTAACAATGAATAATAAAGCAATCAACAATATATAAACGCAATGTCTGTTTTGCCTATTAAAATGACAGTTTCTCCCGCGAAAAAAAAAAAGTCCTTACTACGTCTCTGACTACAGAAAAAAAATGAAAAACGTTATGGCTCTAGAAGGACAGCGATGATAACATATTATTTAACACAATTAAAAAACCCCTTTTTGTTTCAAAGTGCTTCCAACAATTAAAAAAACACATCTATATACATAGGCGTATCGCTGGAGATTGTATCGACCCAGGAGAGTAAAGCTAACTGGTCATGGATACTGCAGGTGATGCGCTTGTGTTTAAAATAAAAATCACTACTAGGATTTGCAGTATTTGTCTTCACCTTGCCTTCAGAAAACGAATTTAAAACTGATCACAAAAGGTCTTGTCCCCCCAAAAGTGATACCAATAAAACGTCAACTCATCCACAAACAAAAAAAAAAAAACAAAAAAAATACCAAAGCCCCTACACACGCTCCGTACACAGAAAATAAAAAAAGTTATGGCTCTCAGGCCCTATGGCGATGAAAAAACGTGTTTTCGTTATTTGAATAAAAGTGTTTTTATTGTGTAAAAGCAGTAAAACATAAAAAAAAATATATTAAATTGGGTATCGCTGTAAACGTATCGAACTGTGAGAAAATATTATCATGTCAGTTATACTTGCACGGTGAACGCTCTGTAAAAATAAAAATAAACAACATACCAGGAATCCTGTATTTTGTTCAAAATGCCTCACAAAACCTTAATTAAAAAGTGATCAAAGCGGATATAAGGTACTAATAAAAACGTAAACTCATCCCACAAAAAACAAGCCATATCATCTCCGTTATACAGAAAACTGAAAATGGTATGGACTATAAAAAGGAAGGGGGGGGGGACAACATAAAAACGCAATTTTTTTATAGCCCTATGACTATTATGTAAAGTAATTAAAACATAGAAAAAAACTGTATAAAATCTATTCCAATTGCAATTAGTACGACCCCCATAGTAAAGATTCCTGTCATTGATACGGCACGGCGATACGCTTGTAAAATTGCGCCAAAAAAAAACAATGGCGGAATTGCGTTTGTTTTCCCTCATTTTCTAGCCCAATGCAAAAAAAACAAAAACTTTGGAACACCTGTACACCCAAATGTACAATACACCCCTAGATGAGATCTATGAGGCATGCTGAATACAAAACGGGGTGACTTCTGGAAGGTTTCACTAGTTCAGGTACTTTGGGGCTTTGTAAACTGCGACATGGCCCCACAAAATCTGCGCTCCAAAAGCCAAATAACACTCCCTCCCTTATTACGCCTGCCATGCGCCTAAACAGAGTTTACACCACATGTAGGGTTATATTGCCGAATTTGAAGCAATTGCGTAACAAAGTTTTGGATGCTTTATTTACCAGGATGCCTTGTAAAATTAAACATTTTCAAGCTAAAATAGCCGCTTATTGGAAAAAAAAATAATTTTTTTCATTTTCACCAGCCTAAACGCTATAAAATTTTTTTGTGACACACCTGTGGGGTTCGATATGCCCTCACTACACCCTGGATCTATTCCTTAAGGGTGTAGTTTCCAATATGGGGTATTTTTAGGGGAGTTTATTAAGTTTTAGCACTTAGGGTGTCCGCAAACCTGAAATGGCCATAAATAAAATCGTAACAAATGAGACCCCAGAGTCAGTTAGGTGCTCCTCCTCTTCTGGGGTTGTGGTTGAGCAAATAATGCACTAGGGCTCCTATGGGATATCTCTGAACATTCAGGAATTGGGGAATCACTCATAAAGTTTGCATTTCCACTGATCACATTTACCGTATTCTTGTGAATAATGTATAAAAATTGAAAATGCAAAAAAAGTGAATTTTAGAGAAATTTCACTTTCACTTTGCTTTAATTCCTGTGAAAAAACACATAATGGGATAATAACTTCCTAATGCGGTTTTGAATACTTTAAGGGGTGGTAGTTTCTTAGATGATGTCATTTAAGGGGGTTATCTAACATTACAGGATACAAATCAACGTCACGTTAGAAAACTTGGACTGGGTCCTAAAAAAGAATATGCAAATTTTCTTGAAATTTTAAATTACTACTAAATTCTAAGCTCCCTAATGTCGTAAAAAAAAAAAAAGACATTTAAAAAAATGATGCCAAACTACAGCAGACATGGTAGATGCTAGTTATAAACTATTTTGAGTGGAATAATATTTTTCACAAATAAACAAGCATTTTTTGGACCAAAATTTCTTCCTATCTTAAAGCACAGTCTCTGAATCACATGGAAGTTTTAAAGTGTTCAAAAGTTATTTCACATAAAGTTGTTCACATGACTGATTTCAAAAATGGGGGGCCTGTAAGAGAGGCCACAAACACTGGCAGACCGGCGGGTAAAGGGGGGATTTAATGATTCCTTGATGCAATGATAGTTCTTCTCTTATGGGTACGAACGGAGAAACTTCCCTTGGAACATGTTGCTTGTCTTTGGGCCAGCCTGCAAAGATGTATTGGTCAGGCATATCATTTTGGACCACTGCAAAGTTAAATCACAAAAGTTGACGTTTTCAGTGTCATTCTCCTCCTCATTTGCTTACAGTATCTGCAATCAGTAAGTCTCTTCAGCTCTGTAATAAATCTCTACATTTTCAACAGCCTCCAGATTTCTTGTGAAGAATTTGTATCTTTCCATTGTCTCATTCTTTTTGGGGTCATAGTTTTTATCAAAAACCTGTACAATGTCTGCTATGACTAAGCTTTCTGTACTGTCTCGGATTAAGGTCTGGGTTATTTCTCTATCCTTTTCCCCAATTTAGTAATAAAAACAACTTTACTTTTCTTTTGTCATTACCGGGGGCCACTGTAAGATCCACATACAGAGTAAACTCTTCTTTTCAGTGCCTTCAAGTATGTGATAGATTTGATGACATCAAAGTGAAATCCAGGCTCTGAGGGGGCTTCAGATCAGTCTCTATTGTGAAGTAATAATGGGAAATCTGTACTTATAGATACTGTGATTATCTATACAGCTCCAGCCTCACACAATCTCTGAGCTTTTGTAGGTGTGTTTTTTAATGGTTCTGTACCCAGCTGTCACCATGTACTGTTAGTTACTTATGATGGATCACACTCAGAGGATGTCTTCAGGCACTTTATTATATTAGGTGTAGCTGTCATTACACATGTGTCTGATCAGGTCCCTGACCACTAAACCAACAAGTTGCAATGTCATTGTAGTCCACATAAACAAGTAGTGAGACCTCTAGAGGCCACACAGCAAATAACATTGACCACAGTGACTGCCAATATGCCTTTTTATGACAGTCATTGAGTAGCTTTATTGTAATAAAGACACCTTTTTATGGCTGGATAGGAATAAACTGGGGCAGGCATCAAATATGAGGTGTAGTACAGGCTCTGCTGTTTGATAACAGCTTTTCTCTTGCTCTAATGGCTTCCAATCCTGGCTTTTAAGCAGTCAATAGCAACTACAATATCAGTTTTAGTGGGAGGGTGCTTCCTCTGTCAGCTCATTGGCAAGATCATGAGGTCACAACTAGTGTTGAGCGATTATTATCGACAAAGTTGAAATCGGCACAGCTTTTTATGGATTGCTCGAAATTTTTCGATCATGCGATAATTTAGGTTAAAATCTGTGCATCATCTCATAAGATCGTGCATTTTTTGCGCGCTTCCTGTTCATTTGGCGGCCAGCAAATCAGCTTACAGAATAGAGAGGGTGTGATGTTGTCGCGCGACGTCATGTACTGGGATGTGGTTATGGTTGCGATTGGCTGGAAAAATCAATGACCTCGTTTTTACATAGAAACAGCCCTTCCTGTTCAGCCTCAGTGTCTCTCAGCGTTTCAGAGCAGTAGGACGTGCGCTCTGCTTGTTCCAAACAGCTCAGCGAAATTATCTATTTCTTCAGAGAGTAAGCCTTCTGTTGCTGTGATCCTTACAAACTTAGTTCGATTGGAGGATTGGCAGATTTTATGTTGTTAGGTAGAGAAATTTAAAGGTGCATCTACCGCTGTAAAGTCACACGGAGGAGAGCGGAGGGGGGGCCCCGCGGGCGAACCAGACAAGCTCTATAACGAATTACTGGATACGTTTCACCAAAGACTTAGTGTAGACATTGCACTGCAACTAGCTTTATTATTTACAGTTTTTCTTATTGAAATATTTCCTGGATATCTGGGCCGCCTGAACTTATATTTAGGATACATTGTTCTTCTACTAACTGCAGGTCTCTTGTTAGGTACTAAACTCCACCTGTTAATTATCAGTATACATTTCGATAGGTGTTCATTTTTCCAGTTTGCCCATCTCCCCTTTGTGATATAGCCACTTGCAGTAATTAGAAACCAGCAATTTTGTAGTCAGCACAGGTTGTAGGTGCCAATTAATACCTTGTATTATCCGATACATTCAGATACGAGTTTTTTGCACTTTTGCCCAGTCCAGATTTTTTGATAGAGCCACTTGAGTTTTAATTTGAATCCAGCAATTGTGTAGTTACCACAGGTGAAATTGATAGTGCCAAAAAATACCTTTTATTATCGAAGACTTTACAGATACGGGTTTTTTGCCACTGTTGGCGCCCACTACTGCTTTGTTCTTCTTGAGGGGCACCTTGCACTTAAAGTGTGGGGAACAGCGGGAAGTGGCAGCCCAATTTGTGTAGTCACCACAGGGGTGGTGAATGGAAAGGGGCCCAAAAATACCCGTGGATTGAGCCGGGAAATACATTTGCTTGACAGATACGTTTGGTTTTTGTTTTGACTTTGTCCCGCGCCCACCTACAAGCCTTGGTTCATTGAGGGCTCCTTAGGCACGGGAAAGGGGGGAGGGGCAGCATTTAGGGAGTCACCACAGGGGAATGGGGTAAGGGGCTCCATCTAAAAATAACGGGGAGGTTCTGGGAAATGACATTAAAGAGTTAGGGGGGGGGGGGGGGTGGCTCTTGTGCCCAGTCCAGATTGGGTTGGGAAGATGTGTACCTCCCGGGCGTGGTGTGGTTGTGGTAGTGATTACTTTTTTTTTAAATTTGAAATCCAGCAACTTGGTGTTTGTAGTTACCTCAGGGTGAATTGATTGTGCCAAAATAAAAAATATAAAAAAAAAAAAGAAAAAAAAAAAAAAATACCGTGTATTATCGGGGGGAATACATTACAGTTCACGTGTTGTGCTGGGGGTTTTTTTGCACTTGTGCCCAGTCCCACATTTGGTGATAGAAGAAGCTCCGTGCAGGGCGATAGTGAGTGTAAAATGTGGGGATATCAGCAATTGGTTGTAGTTACCACCAGGTGAATTTGATGGTGCCAAAAAAAAATACCTGGTTATTATCCGGGAAAATACATTTACAGATAGTGTGTTTTTTTTGCACTTTGTTGACCAGGCCAGATTTGTCGTGATAGAGCCACTGGCAGTCTTGTTTAAATTTGTCAAGCCTGACTAGTAATTGTGGTAGTTACGCACCAGGGGAATTGCTCGAGGGTGCCATACACAAAATTAAGACCGGGTGAGTATGCCGGAATACATTACAGATGTGTGTTTTGTGACCTTTGGCGCGACACCCACTACAGCCTTTTTCACTTGAGGCACCTTGCACGGTAATAAATGTGGGTATGCAGCAATTTTGTTAGTCCCCACAGGTGAATTGAAGGGGGAAGGGGCCACTATATAACCACAACAAACTATATTATAAAAAATAAGTACGGTGTAATGATCCGAATACATTACAGATACGTTTGTTTGTTTTTTTATTTGGCAGGCCCACACTCAGCTTCTGTTCATTGAGGGGGGCACTTGCCTTCCTTTACAAAATTGTGGGAAATGCGAGCAATTTTGTAGTCCCCAAGGTGAATAGAAGGTGCCCCCACACGCAAAAAAAAAATACCTTTTTATTATCCGAATACATTACGAGATACGTGTTTTTAGCACTTTGCCCACAGTCCAGATTTTCTTTGGTTGAATTAGAGCCACCTGTGCAGTTAAATTTGAATCCAGCAAATTGTGTAGTTACACAGGTGAATTGATAGGTGCAAAAAATACCTTTTTTTATCCGAATACACTTAAGATAGTGTTTTTTTTGCACTTTTGCCCAGTCCAGATTTGTGTGATGAGCCACCTTGCATGTTAAATTTGAATCCAGCAATTGTGTAGTTACCACAGAGTGAATTGTAAGGTGCAAAAAAATACCTTTTGATTATCAGAATACATACAGATACGTGTTTTTTTACTTTGGCGCACTACAGCTTTGTCTCATTGAGGCACCTTGCACTTAAATGTGAATACTGCAATTTTTTGTAGATTAGTCACCACAGGTGAATGAAAGGTTCCAAAATACCTGTAATTATCCGAATAAATTGCAGATACGTGTTTTTTGACTTTGGCGCACTACAGCTTTGTTCATTGAGGCACCTTGCACTTGAATGTGAATACAGCAATTTTTGTATCACCACAGTGAATTTAAACGTGCCAAAAATTACCCCCTTGTATTATCGAATAATACATTTCAGATACGTGTTTTTTCATTTGTGCGCAGGCCAGTTTGTTGATAGATCTACTTTGCAGTTATATTTGAATCCCGAGCAATTTTGTTTTTGATTTGAGGGATTGAGAATAGCTGTGATTTGCCGTCGTTTAATAAGGAGACTTTCGAAAACTCTTTTCCATTACCTTCTTAAATTTTTTATTTCTGAACATGGAGCAAAATTCAGGTGGTAATCGAGCAAAAGGGGGGTAGGACATGGCGTGGGCGAGAGAAGCGTGCTCCTTTCAAGTGCTGGCGACAACACGAAATGCCAGCGGATCGTCAGTGGAGGACCGTCAGGCCTGTCATCGCTGGGGTCAGGGCCCTGTGAATCTCAGTAGACGAAACAGAGTCGCCAAATCGGTCCTTCAGTGGTTAATGGCAACTGCCTCCAGCAGTTTACCTCCTCGTCCTCCCAGTCACGGCCACAACTGTCGTCATCAGCATCACAGGCATCCGTCCACATGGAAGCAAGCAAATGTAACTCGTGTTTTACCCACCACTGTGGATAATCCATTTTCTGAAGACTCTTTGATGACAAATGAGTTTGGGGTCAGAGGCATGTTAAAAGATCAAGGAGGGCAAAGAGGATGATTTTCTCTGATCTGACGCCCCCAGTTCTGATTTGCCAGAATCAGAGGAGCGAAAAGGAAGCGGTCAATCGGCAAATCCCGGGCAACGCCTTGCAGTCCTCTTGCTTGTAAGCCCGCGCTCCTGGATGCAGAATGTCGGACGACGAAGTCACCGGTGTTGATGATGAAGATGATGACATTGCGGATCCACGTGGTCTTTTCAACAGAATTTGCTTGCGAGCGCTTCGATCACGGACGAGAGGAAGACGATGGGGTGTGTCAGTCGGGGTTTCGTCACCCAAAAGGGAGAGGGCGGGGTCGCAGAAGTCCGCTGATATGATTCCGCCAGCACGGTCAGCGCCAAACCCGCTCCTCGCTTATCGCCTTCAAAAAGGTCCTGGACCTTTCAAGCCTGGGCCTTCTTTGATGCAAGCCTCTGATTCACCCAGCGATGTATATGCCGCCATTGCCGTAAACGCATAAGTAGAGGCAAGACACCTCTTAGGTGTTTAATCACCACCAACATGTCTAGTCACCTGCAGCAACATGCATGAATCTGAAATGAGGCACCACTTGGCCACAAAAAGGCCAGGACCAAACCGGGCTCCACCACTGGCACACCCTCTGTCTCGCCTCTCCTCCGCCACCACCAAGCGTTCCTCAGTGGCCTTGTCTCTCAGAGTCATGATCAAGGGTTCCGCCCTCCCCTTCAGCCTCCCCGTCGCCCGTGTAACCAACAGCACCACCAGAGACCCATCCTACCATTCTCCTGTCCGCCAGTTTGATGACCTGCATGGTACAGGGGCCAGTCTAAAACCAGCCTTCGTCTTCCAGGTTTGGGAGCAGAAAAAACATTTTAAACCCCAAAAACCATCCCAAACCCAAAAGCCTAAATTTCGGATTGCCGGTTTTGGGCCTTGGAAATGTTCCCTTTCCGCTGGTGGACCAATGGGTTCCCCGTCGGCCCCTTGTTGCCCCCAATACCAGTGCGAGCAGGCATTTCTTTGCCAAAAAAAGCCGCCCCTGCCTGGCCAGCCCTGTATCAAAATTTAAGCGCGTTGCTGCATCTGTGCCCCAAAAAAGTCCATCTCACCACCGACACTGGCTGTAAGCAGGCCCAAACCCCGCTATTCCTGTACGCTCCTGGGTGGGGGGGTGGATGTCTCTGGGGGTGACGGGGGTTCGGGTCGGCGCACGCTCTTCAAAAACGCAGGGGGGGGTGCAGGGGTTTTTTCCCCCAAGGGCCTCTGGGGGCATCAGTCACAGGAAACCAGGCCCCTTTGAAAATTAAATTTTTTGGGGGACCATCCAACGCAGGTCAGGAGCTTTGAGTCTCCCCAACGAGACGGGGGCTGGCTGGGTGCCCAAAAAACTTGTGCCAGGCAGGTGGTGTGCGATAACGGGGGAAATTTCTGGCCCCCTTTAAAAAGGGGAGGCGGGGCCATCCCTTGCCTGGAATGTCAGAACCTTGTCGCCGAAATTCTTTAAAAAAATACCCGGGTTTTGGGCGCTTGAGGAAGGCCGAGTTAAATTTTGCTCTTCCGCCGTTCGCACCCTCTTCGTCCCCCTTGCTGGTTTTGGGGTCAGCTTGCCTCCCCCTCAACCCTTCCCTTTTTTTCGTGGCAAAACGCTTTGGAATTCCACCCACAATGCTCCCGATTGTGGGGGCACGCAAGCCCTTACGCGGGAGAAGTGGGCACATGGCCTGACAAGCAGCGGTGCGGCCCTTGGGGGGTTTAGCCCCCGAGAGTGGAGGCAGGTGAAAGAGCTCTGCACCATCCTTGCCAGTTTTGAAGAAGCCCAAAAGGGTCAGTGCGACAATGCCCTTATCAGCAGGGAGCATTGTGGTGATCTTTTTTCTGGAACGTTTGTTGGACACTCTGAAACAGCAGGTCCCGCCAGCACGGAGGAGGGACGGACACAGATGCGGACACGGAGCCTTTCTCTCCGTCAAATCCACAAGGCCCGACAGTTTCACAATTTCATCGGTCTTCATTAGGCAGTGTTCGAGGTCCAGAGCTAGTGCAAGGTGGCGCATCAGCTCTCGGGTGCATCATCTGAGGCAAGTCAGGGCTGTTTTTGAAGCTTTTGCCGGAGGCTGCGGAGGAGGAGGAGTATTCCTAGACACCGAGTTCCCGGGACGTCCCTGCCTTGGAAAGAGGTTGGTGCGAATTGAGGCGGAGGAAAGAAGATGAGGAAAAATCAGTTTGCTAGTGCCCCCCGACCCAGAGGCTTGGAAATCAAGGCTCCATCTCTCACTGGTGCTTGGATGCTCCATTTCCTCCAACATGATCCTCGCTGAAGGCCATAAAATTGAACAACGTTACTGGTGGCCACCCTCCTGGATCCCGGTACAAAACAAAAACTCAGCACTTTCCTTCCCCCCAACCCAAATAGAGAGTAAAATGCAGGAAATGGAGACCTTGTGATTGATCAATTGGAGATATCTGTTGCAGTCTGCTTCACGTTCCCCAAATGTCCGGTGGAACAACATCAGCGACGTGACAGCAGTATAGTGCCAAGTAGCCGTAGCGGCAGCAAACAGCAGCAGGCAAGGGGGGCAGAAGCCTAATGGGTGACCCTCTGCAATCTTTATTTACCACCTCACCAAGCATGTAATGCAGGGCACACATCCAACACACAGAGGGCCAGCTTAAAATCATGGGGGCAACGACTATCTGCGTCTCAACACCGAGTTTTGGATGGGGTTCCGGACCCAAAGACTTCTGGATCCAAAAATGGACGAATGGCCAGAAGCTCGCTCGTCCAAAGCCATAGAGGTGTTGTCCTGCCCAGCAACCAGCGCATATCTGAGCGGACCTTCAGCACAGCTGGAGGAGTCATTACAGACAAACGCATCCGGCTTTCCACATATAATGTGGATCGTTTGACTTTCATCAAGATGAATCAGGCATGGGTCTCTGATGATGTTATGGCCCCAATTGCCGAGGTCACCGATTATGTTGCCGGTTACTTCACATTCTCATCAAAACAGAAATGGTCCCTCTTTTTTTTTAAAATGATCATTTCTTACTGCAATTTTATTCTCTTTTCCCAACAGTTCATTTTGCTGGTTTTGCTGTGAGGAGACGGTAAAAGAAAGCAAGGTGTCATGAAAAACACCGTATTCAATTTACTCACTTTATCTTTAGAAGTTTTCGCATTGTCAATGGTTTTTGAGGTCATGTTCTGTGAGATACAGCTATAATTTTTGGTCCTTTGGAACAGAAATGTGGCTTTTAAGTGGCATTTCTCCTCACAATTTTTAATAGTGGCTGAGAAGTCATATTTATAATTTTTTGGGGTCATGTTGCTGTGAGATACAGCAATAATCATGGTCCTTTGGAACAGAAATGTGGCTTCTAAGTGGCCAGACAGAGGTCAGACAGTGGCACAATGACATTCTGGAGGTTGGAAAAACAGGAGTAGGCCACCGAGTGGCACAATGACACAGTGTGGAGGGCACAGCAGCAGCCACAGCAGCAGCATGAGGTCAGACAGTGGCACAATGACACAGTGTGGATGTCACGGCAGCAGCCACAGCAGCAGAATGAGGTCTGGCAGTGGCACAATGACATTCTGGAGGTGGCAAAACAGTAGTAGGCCACAGAGTGGCAGAATGACAGAGAGTGGAGGTGACGGCAGCAACAGCATGAGGTCAGAGAGTGGCACAATGACAGTGTGTGGAGGTGACCGCAGCAGCAACAACAGCAGCAGCAGCATGAGGTCAGAGAGTGGCACAATGCACAGTGTGGATGTCACGGCACCAGCAACAGCAGCAGCAGCATGAGGTCAGAGAGTGGCACAATGACACAGTGTGGATGTCATGGCACCAGCAGCAGCAGCAGCATGAGGTAATAGAGTGGCACAATGACAGAGTGTGGAGGTGGTTGGCAATACCAGTCCCTGGTAAAGATGGTGGGAGGCAGATGGAGAAACTGGCAGCAGATGTGTGGCATCAGGCGGGTGGCGGCGTCAGAATAGTGGGGTGAGGCAGTAATTTTAAACCCAGACTCATTTCTCACAGTTTGGGTGAGGTGCCATGGCTGATGTAGTCTGATGCCTAAGGCATTGGTGTGTGGAAATCCTAGCCGATCCACGCCTGATTCATCTTGACAAAGGTCAGTCATTCCACATTTCCTGTGGACAAACAGGTTCTCCTTGGGGTAACGATGGCCCCCGCCGCACTGAACACCCGCTCTGATGCCACACTACTGGCTGGGCAGGACAGCTTCTACACTGCAAACTCGGCAAGTTGCGGCCACACATCCAGTTTGGCTGCCCAGTAGTCCAGCGGACCTTCTAACTGGGGTGGCAGAGTGCATCTGGACCGAGAGATGATGGTAAAGAGAAACAACTCCCTTCTGCAGAGGGGGTGGAGCTAAAGGGGAAAGGCAG
>JAODAL010051287.1:0-26775 GCA_025379985.1 Phyllomedusa bahiana
TTTTAAATTTTTTTCCGGTTTTCAGGTACGTATAAATTATGTTATTTTTTAAATGTCAAATTCAATGGATGTTGCAATCTTATTTAAGTGAAATGTTTTAATTGTTTTATTTGTGCAATGAAAAAAAGGGGGGGGTGTTTTGAACATTTAAAATTTTTTACTTTATTTTTAAACTTTTGTTTTTCACTTTTTCTTATACTGTCCCTAGGGTAATTAACCCTGAGGTGGATTGATCGCTTGTACACCCTTATATGAATATAAATAATGCAGAAGGGTTACCAAAATGATGTTTCTATTACTTCCTGTCTGAGGCAGGAACAGTCTCGGACTGGCCCACAGGGAAACAGGGGGAACCCCCAATGGGTCCCTGAGCTTGGCAGACCTGGAGTTTCCTTTAAACTGCATATACATTCTTGGGAGAGGCAGAGAGAAAGAGGCAAAACAAAAGAGGCAAAATATAAGAAATGTGCAATAACTGTAGGATGTGCCCCCAGAATCAACTTGACTAGTGAGCCCCAGAATCAACTCCACAGGGGGGCTCCAAGAATGAAATTCGACTGGTCGGCACTAGGTACTCTCATCCAACACTGGGCAGGAAGTACCAGAAGCACTAACATGGCAGGTATGGAAGCCTTTATTGGATTTCCAACTGCTCGACACTTCAGGATCTCATCAGGGGGAAGGAGATAAATGGGGGGAGAGACTATGCTCAGCACCGTACCGAGTTCCTTGAGATGCCACAATCACCGTGGTGTCTGAAAGGTTAAACAACAGAGATTGGAGTTGGCTTCAATTTCTGCTGTTAGCGGCAGGTGCCAGTTGTAATTACCATACGATACTGGCTGTGTATGGAGCGGTCTCAGTGAGTGAGTCTGCTCCATAGCTCTTTATCGGCATAGAGTATAGACATGGCAAAAATACGAGTTATACAGGACTTCAAATATGTCCTTGGCCAACAGAAGCCCCAAAGTATGTCCTATTCTTTTTTTTTTCACTTTTTATGTACATTAACAGTTATTTGTACAAATTATTTCCATTGTTACTGTGACCTGTTAATCCATCTTATACATATCAAGAACCAAGAAAAATGCATACATTGAAAATACCTATTCCAATGTGTGTTTAAAATATCCATAGGTCCATGTTGTCCCTCTATATTCTCTGATGAATTTCATTAATACATATCATCATATTTATATAATACTTCAATCAAGTGTCACCCTACTAGGTCCTTCAGCATGCTTCTCTTAAGAGTTATTGCATCTATGTTTAAATAGCAATGACATTCATAATTCCTTGCCGTATCCTCAAACATATGTCAGAAGGAATCTATGTCACTGAGTGTTTGTTTAATGTCATGAGACTTGGTGGAACATAAATTTAAAACTAAAGGAGTTTTACCTTAAGAGATACAATATAACCTTGGCTTAGTCCTTGACCTAAAGATCCTTTCAGGTGTTTAATCTTCTACCTTCCTATCATGTATTCCACATATTACATGAATTATATCCATAGATATTGTATAAACACTTTTAGGTTGTTTTTAATGAGGCTAAGGTGCAATACTACCATAGACACCATGAAAGGACATATCACTATGTCTAGAAAAAAAGGAACCATATATTTATATGGTGTTTACATATTTTTGAAACTAATGTGATCAAATTTATTATTTAGATCCTACCGTCACACGTTGGAAGAGGATGGCTCCACCAGTGATTTTTTTCACACAACAAGGGTTCTTCATGGCTGAGTGTATATCCAGGTTGACATCCAAAGGAAACAGTAGATCCAATAGAGAAATCATATCCATAGCGATGGCCATGTACAGGTATTCCTGGATCCAAGCATGAATGTGTATCCACTGTTACACCTAAATCAACAATATATCAATTTAACATGTAAGTCTCAATAAAATATTCATTCATATTGCAATAGTTATCTATCTACAGTTGGAAGAAAACGTATGTAAACCTTTTGGAATAATCTAAGTTTCTGCATTGATCACCAATAAAATGTGGTCTGATTGTCAACAATAGACAAAGACGATCTAAATAAACTAATAACTTGCAATCAGTTGTACTATTTATGTCTTTTATTGAGTACATCAGTAAACATCGAAAGTGAAGGGAGAAAAGTAAGTGAACTCTTGAATGTAATAACTTGCAAATTCTTCTTCAGCAGCAATCACCTCCAGAAAACATTTCCTGTAGCTGAAAACAATATATTTTTATTTAGTTATTTATTAATATTTGTTAGCATATATCATTATCTCTCTCTATCTCATAACTAGTCAGTTCAGAAATAGCCCTTCTGCAGCAAGACACTGCCACTGTCTGCACTAGTTAGGTGGGGAATAGGAGTGCAGGGCATGCTACAAAGGTATTGATAGTTGGGGATTCCATTATTAGGGGAACAGACAGGGCAATCTTTCACAAAGACTGGGATTGAATAGTAAGTTATCTGCCTGGGGCCCAAGTTCAGCACATCGCGGAACAGGTTGACAGATTACTTGGTGGGGCTGGTGAGAATTCAGCTGACATGGTGCACATTGGCACCAATGGCAAAGTTAGAGGAAGGTGGAGAGTCCTTAAAAATTATTTCAGGGACTTAAGCCAAAAGCTCAAGGCAAGGACCTCCAAAGTAGTATTTTCAGAAATACTACCTGTTCCACGGGCCACACCAGAGAGGCACCGGGAGATTAGTGAGGTGAATAAGTGGCTCAAAAATTGTTGTAGGAAAGAGGGATTTGGGTTTTTGAAGAACTGGGCTGACTTCTATCTTTGCTACAGACTCCATGGTATGCATAGGGTGCACCTAAATGGAGAGGGTGCAACTATATTGGGGGACAAAATGACCAAGAAGTTGGAGGAGTATTTAAATTGGGTACTGGGGGGAGGGGTACTACACATACAGAATGCAAAATAGTGAAGAAAGAGAGCTTGGGCGTAGAGGAGGTGAGGGGTGTAATAATATTTAATAAGGACATGGTTAAAAAATGAAGACCAAAAAACCTCTAAATTGCATACTGACCAATGCCAGGAATCCCAGCAACAAAATAAATGAACTAGAATTATTTATTGCTGAAGAATAATATGACAGAGTGGATAACTGAGACATAGCTGGATGAGACCTATTACTGGGCGGTTAAATTACAGGGTTACAGTTTATTTAGACGAGATCATAGAAATTGTAAAGGAGAGGTGCATGTCTTTAAATAAAATCCTGTCTGAAGTCAACACTATAGATACAGAAATAAACATGTCATTATGGATAGATATACATGGGGGTAATAACAATAATATCATTCTACTAAGAGTCTGCTATAGGCCCCCAAATATAACAGAACCCATGGAAGATTTACTCCTCAAACAAATAGATGAGGTGGCTAATCAGAATGAGGTTGTTATTATGGAGTGACTTCAACTACCCAGACATAAATTGGGAAACTGAAACCTGTGGCACTCATCAATCTTTGCAGATGATACTAAGTCTGTAAAGTAATCAACACAATAGAGGATAATGTTTTAGTACAAAGGGATCTGTATAAGTTGGAGAACTGGGCAGAGAAATGGCAGATGAGGTTTAACACAGATAAATGCAAGGTTATGCACATGAGGAGGAAAAATCCATTCCATGATTACTGTTGTTAAACAGAAAAATGCTGGGTAAAAGTGAAATGGAGAAGTACTTGTGAATCCAATAAACTTTGTAGCATTGTAACATCTGCCATGTTAAGCGATCTGAGCCCTGCAATTTCTCTGCGGTTGCCCCGAATGCAATGAGGAACAGTGCTCATTGATTTTGAGGCCACAACATCAAAGGGGTTAAACAGTACAAGAAGTCCATCCCCCTACAAAGCCCCTTAAGAGCTTAAGGATGTACTCATATGTCCAATGTCGGTAATGGGTTAAAATAGATGCAAACGATGAGAACATCATTCTCCCATTATACAAGTCACTGATCAGACCACACATTAAGGGCGACATGTATGATCGGGCTTTACGCCTGTTTTTTGGCGTATACTGCGCCTCCCAGCCCGAATCCCGCTGTCGGACGCGGGGATTCAGTGTTAGGCGCAGCGTTCGCCACTTTCAGCTGCGCCCCGCATGAAGGGGCGGGCAGTGGGCGCGGTGTGGGCGTGGGGTAGGCGTTCCGGGGCGGGACGCGGCGCGCTCGAAAACTCCGAGGCATGTACGATGGCGAGTCGGCAAAGCGAGGCGCAGTGCAGCGCTCGGCAGCTCCGACAGGCAGACCTGGTTTTTTTTGGTCTAAATGCTCCGGCAGAGGCGAAGTGAAGCAGGATCGGAACATGCGAGGAAACATAGAAGATCGCTACAGAAATCTCGGCGCTCCGCTCCGTGCAGCAGGAGTATGATTCCGAAAAAATCGCCTTTATAAAGGCGGAAAACAGTGTCAGAAAAGAGCTGAACGTAAAAAATAAACATAATTTTAAAAAAAATCACTTTCCTAAACTCTAGAACGGCGCAATATCAAGAATTATGATATTGTAAATTGCCGGGAAATACAGTAATTCAAATTCTGAAACCTATTCTCATTGGTCGGCATAAACCGGCCAATCAGAATAGGAGCGACAGTGAACCATTAAAACCTATGGGGAAGGATTGACCAATCAGAATCAAAGGCGGGACAGTTCAAAATACAGTAAAAATGCTGAAAAGAGCTGATTGGTTAAGCTACCGGGGACTTGGCTAGCTCAGCCAATCAGAATAGGAGCGACAGAGACCCATTAAAACCTATGGAGAACTATTGACCAATCAGAATAGGAGCGACAAAGACCCATTCTAGTCTATGGAGAAGTTTAGACCAATCAGAATCCACGGCGGGATAATTCAAAATACAGTAAACAGACAGAAAAAAGCTAATTGGTTGAGCTAGCGGGGGCTTGGCTATCCCAGCCAATCAGAGCGCAAGCTACTTCTCCCATTATAGTCTATGGAGAGATGGGCGCTCTGAAATCTGGGCGCTCAGCGCCGTGCGGCATGAAGTATTAATAAAAAAAATCATTTTTATTAAGTGTAAAACATTATAGATAAAGAGCCGAACCCTTCTTTACAAATAAATCAGTTAAAACCCCGAACAACGCGTTTGTCGCCGAGACCGGCGCTACCTAGGGAATTGCAATAGAGCGAATTGCCGGGAAATACAGTAATTCAAATTTTTTAAGCTATTCTCAGTGGTCGGCATAAACCAGCCAATCAGAATAGGAGCGACAATGTCCCATTATAACCTATGGAGGAGAATTGACCAATCAGAATAGGAGCGACAATGTCCCATTATATCCTATGGAGAAAAATTGACCAATCATATTCAAAGACGGGACAGTTCAAAATACAGTAAAAATGCAGAAACGAGCTGATTGGTTGAAGCGGCGGGGGCTCGTCCAGCTTAGCCAATCAGAGCGGGAGCTACTGTCTCATTGAGTTCTGTGGGGAAAAGAAATTCTGAGCGCGCTCTGTGATTGTCTAAGTTAAAAGAGGCGCCATTATTTGGACCAATGGGAGAGCGAGCGACGCTCCTATGGGTTTTCTAATGCAATCTGAAATCAAACTGTACACGGCCGAAATCAAATTATAACACTACAGAAGTGGTCCCGATGTGTATATAAAACGAATGATAATATGGGGGTAACGAAAAAAAATATTAAATCAATAAAATCATGTTTATTTCTTTATTTTCGTTGCACCCATACTATTGATCCTTGGCTAACAAAAATAAAGAAATAAACATGATTTTATTGATTTAATATTTTTTTTCGTTACCCCACATGTATGACCGCACTACCTCCGGCGCCGAATCATAGGCGCAGCGCCGCACTGCGCCTCAGTCCCGCACTGCGCCTAACACACTGGCAAGGCGCGGCGGACTTTACATGCTATATATGAGCACGCCCCGGCCCCGACATAAATCAGGCACAGATTCCGCCGGAAAACTAGCGGAAAGGTGCGCCCCGACCCGGCGAGCTTCATACATGTCGCCCTAAATATTTTGTACAGTTATTGACACCAATGCAGGGTTATATGGTAGAGGAGAGAAGCTGAGCTCTGTGATATATAGGGTTATATGATAGAGGAAGAGAAGCTGAGCTCTGTGATATATAGGGTTATATGATAGTGGAGAGAAGCTGAGCTCTGTGATATATAGGGTTATATGATAGAGGAGAAAAGCTGAGCTCTGTGATAAATAGGGTTATATGATAAAGGGAGAGAATCTGAGCTCTGTGATATATAGGGTTATATGATAGAGGAGAGAAGCTGATATATAGATTTATATGATTTGGAGCAGGATCTCCAGTTGACCCTTCCCACATATAGTGATTGACAGCTTTCAGTGTGTATACAGAGCAAACTGTCAATCTCTTTATATGGGTGAGGTTGGTAGTACTTTCAGTTTTACTTTCAAGATTTTTTTCTGCTTTTTGCTTCAAATCGTATAAGCCTATATACCACAGGGCTCAGCTTCTCTCCCGCTGCCAAGTCCTGCTCTCAGATAGGGCGGTATAAAGTATTTGGCAAAGTTCCCTTGAAATGAAATGGTCTATGCTGATTAACAATAGAGCATACTCTATTAAAAAAAAGCAGTTGTTTCATGTTGATTGTATGAAGCACCTAACCCAGAAGCAAAGACATCCAAAGCCAAATTGAATGACCCCAGGTAAGTAATCCAATCCTGTGACAGACCTGTCTGCTTATCTACAGGTAAATGTTGATTTTTTTTTTAATTTGCTTCATCTGTCAATATTCACAGTACTCACTCTCATAATGTATCTTAAATCCATTATTGGATCGACTGTTGTCTGTCGTAAAGAGAAGGTAAAGGTAATTCAAGCTGCTGAACAGAAATTGTGGCACTTGGGTGCCATTATAAGATCCCAACAGCGGTGATAACAAGTTTGGACCATCGTGTACTTCCAACACATCGTAATTAAGTTCAGTTTGAAATCTGTAGAGAAAAAGATATACACAAAATAAGAAATCATTTCTTAAGCTATTTTGTTGCCCTAAGGTTCATTCACATGCTTACATACACTTGTGACCGCCAATCCTTACTCCCTTTTTATTATTTTTGAACTGGTTTTATTGCCCACGTGGACAAACCTTATTGACATGAGGGCCAGAAGATGGAGCCTCAGATGATTAACTCCGGTAAAGTCACAGGCAGACATCATGTATCTTCAACTCAGCCATATACATGTAGCAAAGCTAAACTTGACAGATAGCATACCATGAAATCACAGCACAGAAGGTAACCTTAACTTTTTCAAGGTTTTTAAATGGCTTTTGTTGTGATATAAGAACAGAAAACACAAGCAGTTTTGATATAACCACCGATTAAAACTTTGCTACATATCCATGCATTCTCAACCAAGCCAGGAAAATATGTTGTCTCAATGGCGAGAGAAAGCCATTGCCAGACTACTTTTGTGGTGACTAATCTCTAGTGAAAACAAAAGGATCAAATGTTGAAATTCAACATCCCTCATACTTCTCTCCCCAACATCACCTGTTATGGGTGTAAAAAGTCTAATAGTTCCCCTAAAGTCTAAGCCAACTTTAGTTTAATGTGTACAGAAGCCTTCAGCTATTTGAAAGCTCTTGCTTTAGACCTACAGACCTAGTTCTATCTACTGTGTATGGCCTACATGTAAAATAGGCCTATTGCTTGTCCCAATTGTCCTAATAATTTGCTGTATACAGTGGTCCCTCAAGTTATAATGGCAGGATATGATATTTTCACCATGCAATGGTATTTTCTTGAACATTGCATGTTGTGTGTGGTATCAGCATACAATGTCACAGACACTTCTAGTCTGCAACATATGTGACTCCCTGGAAGATCCAACCTATTATTATGAACATTTATTTATTAGTGAAGTGCATGCAGTAATTGGTGGTCTAGTGGTCCCTTCCTACAGTACAGTGTGGTAATATATGTCCTGTACCACTCTTTACATTTGCCAGGATGAGTAGCTCCTCTGGGCACCAGGTAAGGTCCACATTTCCCTTCTCTACTAACACATTGTGTATGAAGCACATGACCCAGAGAAGCCCTTGTCCTCCAATAGTGATTTCAAGCTTCCAGCAGCTCTTTCTGATATCATATATGTATGAAAACCATCTAGGCACAAGGCCTTACTTGTTGCCCTTAGCAACCAATCAGAGCTCCCCTTTCATTTCATCTAGTGCTCTGAAAAAACATAAAAAGTGGATTTCTGATTGGTTGCTAAGGGCAAGAAAGAAAGTTTTAGACCTAGACCGTTTTCATACATGTTCCCCTTGTTTTTTCTGTATTAGTATCTACAATGGTTGTCCCAGAACCAATCAATATTGAATGTTCAGGGAACACTATACAGTGAAAGTTGGACAATTAAAGGAAACTCCACAGTACTGAGGCACCAGATTAACTTTTTAAGTTTGTTTGTTTTTTTACCAGTTGCAAAAACCATTAATATATTTTACATAGATCAGACTTTTCTTACTATTTTTGCTTCCTCCTATCCTTGACCCACGTTTATTTTAAAAGCACCTAAACTGAAAGGTCAGATGAGTTTTACAATTTTAGAAAGGTGGGAAATGATAAGTGTTACATGATGTAGCAAAAGACTAAAAGCCTATATACTGTTGCTGGAATCAATATCTTGGCCTGGACAGATCTTCTCTTGTGCATTACCATGTTGATCACGGGAGTGCAAAGCTTAACATAATTTGTGAGGCATTTTAGCAGGCTACGCGATTATACTAAGCATCTTGTTTCTCATTTTAGTGCAAGCAAGATTTTATATGGTTGGAACTGCACAACAATGTTCATCTCATATTTCCATGACTTAAGGGGAAAATAGAAGAAACCCTTAAGCCGGAGATGGCTTAAGGTTAAGAAGGGTCAAGTGTAGCTTACATGAGTTTATCCATATCTGAGCATACGTGGAATTTGGGAAATCTAACATCCATGTATATAAAACACTTTATTTATTCTACAGTTTTGTTCTAATGAGGAAAGAAATGTAAAGCTTAAAGAAGTCTTGACCTTTCAAATGTAATTTTAATAGAGCGTCCAAGTTCTGCTTCAATCACCCATTCACAATTCAGTGAGTCTTTGTAGTAACCCGGCCACCCTGGAGAAAGTATGACTCCACTTGGAGCTGAAAAATGTCCACCACATGGAGCTGAAATAGAAAAAAGAATACAGATTTAGTTTACTGCTTTATGTAACACAATTTTGAGTTTGTAAAGAATACATTTTAATTTTTTCTCCATTTTTCTGTGTTTTAGAGCTCTAAATTTTCTGTTTACAGTTAAATGACAACGTGCCACCCCTAAGGGGAGGCTAATGGTTATGCCCAGCTTATTGATTAGCTTTAAAGAGAACCTGTCACATAGTTTATGTCCCCCTTGCTAAGGACAGCATAAGCTAGTGTCAGGCCTGCTGTTCCCAGCACTGTGTCCCTTATTCTGTAAGATGCTGAAGTTTTTGTGTATTTAATGCTCAAATCTGTTTTCAGCCAGAAAAGAGTCATTCAAAGAGTCAGTTTTTTTCAAACCCCACCCACCTGAAGCTAGCCCACCTCAACTGATAAGCCTATTTCTTTGAATAGGTAGAAACATGTGAATAACTGTCAGTGGGTGGGGCTAGCCTTTGGTGGGTGGGGCTAACACCTGCTGATGAATAAGATTTGAGGTGTAAATGCTCTAAAACTCCAGCATCTTACAGAATAAGGGACACAGCGCTGGGAACAGCAGGTCTGACACTAGCTTGTGCTGTCCTCAGCAAGGGGGGCAAAATCTATATGACAGGTTCCATTTAAACATACAGGCAAATAAACCTGTATATTCTTATCAAATATATTCCTGTTTCATTTTTCTTCATTTCAAAGATAGAGCAGGTTATCTATCCTTCTTGTTAACAGATGGTTTCCTAGGTACCGACCACTTTAGTGCACTAGCAGGGGTGGCCGTGCTTACAACATCACTCCCTGCTATGTTTTAATGGCAGGAGGGAGCTTGGTGGATAAGTTGGCAGGAATGTGCCTATCAGCCTCTGCTCTTATCTTGGTCACAGATGGGTACAGGGAGAGCTCATTAGCCTTGTACCATCTTGTCAGAGCATATAGATGTAGTAGCTGGCAAATGGAGTTTAACACTGTCCTGCTACAGGACAACATAGGGATGAAATCACCACATTGATGCTGGTCTGTATGTATCCAATATTGTTAGATTTCTTGACCTGTTGTAAATAACTTCTCCACTTATATTGCATTTTGTTATTTTTAAAGATTCTCAGTTTCTTTGACGATCCATGTTGTTTGTGTATAAAAAGTCTGTGAATGTTCAGTTTCTTGTATAACATCTTTTCTGATAAAGAGAGCTAGTACTCTCGAAAGCTCACCATCAAATATACTCAGTCAGCCTCTAAAATGTATTGCTTGATTTCTTAGCTCTTCTACTACTTTCTATGGCTAACACGGTACAACATTATACTACATAATGCTTACACATTACAATTTTTTTTTTTATTATTTATTATTATTATTAAAATTTATTTTAAAGCGCAATTGATTCCATGGCGCTGTACATTTGAGGGTGGGGGGTCACATACATGATATGTCAAGTGAGTACAAGAATGACAATGAATGACGTATAACTGGTACAGAGGGAGAGAGGACCCTGCCCGCGAAGGCTTACAATCTACAAGGAGGAGGGAAGAGACAGGAGGAGAGGGGCAGACATGTTTGGGGGGTAGTACAGTGGCAGCAGGGTTATTGTAGGTTATAGGCAATCCTGAAGAAATGGGTTTTCCGGTTGCTTTTGAAGCTGGTGAGAGTGGCAAAGAGTCTGATGTGTTGGGCAGTGCATTCCAGAGTGTGGGGGAACCCGGAGAGAAGTCTTGGAGACGGTTATGTGAGGAGCTGATAAGAGGAGAACAGAGAAGAAGGTCCTGTGAGGAGGGGAGATTGCGTGAGGGGAGATACTGGAGATTTGGGCAGAGATGTATGGAGAGGAGAGGTAATGGAGAGCCTTGTAGGTCATGGTTAGCAACTTGAAATGAATTCGCTGAGCTATTGGTAGCCAGTGAAGGGATTGACAGAGGGGAGAGGCAGAGGAGTAGCGAGGAGAGAGGTGGATAAGACGGGCAGCAGAGTTAAGGATGGTTTGGAGGGGAGCGAGAGTGCTAGATGGGAGGCCACAGAGAAGGATGTTGCAGTAGTCAAGGCGGGAGATGACAAGGGCATGAATGAGCATTTTTGTGGTGTCGAAGTTGAGGAATGAACGGATGCGAGAGATATTTTTCAGGTGGAAGCGGCAGGCAGAGGTGAGGGTTTGGATGTGTGGTTTGAAGGATAGAGCGGAGTCGAGGATTACCCCAAGGCAGCGGACTTGCGGAAAAGGTGAGAGTGTGCAGCCATTGACAGTGATAGAAAGATCAGGTGGAGGGATGGAGGAGGACGGCGGAAAGATGATGAATTCTGTTTTCTCCACATTTAGTTTTAGGAGACGGGAGGAGAAGAAGGAGGAAATGGACAATAGACAGTCTGGGATCCTGGAGAGAAGAGAGGTGACATCTGGGCCGGAGATATAAAGCTGGGTGTCATCAGCATACAGGTGGTAAAGAAAGCCATGTAAAAGCTATGAGTTGACCCAGACCAAGGTGTAGATAGAAAAGAGTAAAGGACCCAGGACTGCCCCCTGGGGGACACCAACAAAGAGAGGCCGGGGGGAGGAGGGTGGAGCGAGAGTGAGAGACGCTGAATGTCCGATCAGAAAGGTAGGAGGATATCCAGGAAAGAGCCAAGTCTGTGATGCCGAGGGAGGAGAGGATTTGTAGCAGGAGGGAATGGTCGACAGTGTCAAAGGCAGAGGATAAGTCTAGAAGGAGAAGGACAGAGTACTGGCGTGAGGCTTTGGCAGTTGCTAGGTCATTGGTGACTTTGGTTAGGGCGGTTTCGGTAGAGTGGTTGGGTCGGAAACTAGATTGTAGTGGGTCAAGAAGAGAGTTGGAGGAGAGGTGGGAGGACAGCTGAAGATAGACGTGCTGCTCGAGGAGTTTGGAGGAAAAAGGGAGCAGTGAGATGGGGCGATAGTTGGACAGAGAGGAGGGATCAAGGGATGGTTTTTTAAGGATGGGAGTGACAGTAACATGTTTAAAATTGTTATCCCTTATTGCGATAAGAAACATAAAATAGTGTAGAAAAAAATATTTAATAAAAAATTATGCATATATTACATTAAACCCTCCCACAATTTAGTTATCCAGATGACCAACATAACCATTAGATTTAATCTAGAGGGATACTTAGTATGAAATTTGAATGGTGTAAAAAAATAATAAGAACAAACTAATGCAGAAAAAAAAAATTTATGTTCTCACTGCAATTTTTTCCGCAAGAATTTATATGTAAACTTACACTATCCCCCCAAAAAATACAACTTCTCACATATAAGGGTATATTCACACGGCGTGTTGAGTCCATACGTTTATAGATGCTTTTTGAATCTGTCTCTCGGACCCTAAATGGACCCAAGCCCACATCTAACAAATAGCAGTGTGCTTTACATTGCTTTCAGACAAATGGTCGCCGATGCCTGTTTAATTACGTCTTTCGGATCCGTTCCAAGAATTGTCCTGTCAGTTCTTGATCTGAAAGACGCAGGAGCTCTATAATAAACTATAGGGTACGACCCAGCTGCAGCCAAAATGCATCCAAACACACAGCTATGCGTTGGATACATGTTGGATGCATTTTGGATCTTATCAACTCTGTGTTTTTGGATGTGATTTTCGGATTCAAAAAGGATCCAAAAATGCCATGTGAATAAACCCTAAAACAAGTCCTTATACAACTGCATCACTGAAAAAATAAAAAAGTTACAACTACTGGAACGCAAGGAAGCAAAAACTAAAAAAAATGAGCTGGTCATTAAGGCCTTTTCAGACCTGTTGCTTAAGGGTTAAGTATTTTTTTAAAGACATATACCACAATAATGGGTAAATTAAAAATAGAGTGTGACCTTTACAGTTCTATTTGTCCCTCCCAACACTGCCT
Source organism: Phyllomedusa bahiana (assembly GCA_025379985.1). Lineage (NCBI taxonomy): Eukaryota > Metazoa > Chordata > Amphibia > Anura > Hylidae > Phyllomedusa > Phyllomedusa bahiana. Next base: position 13,061 of record JAODAL010051287.1, read on the forward strand.
TTTGATTGTTATCACAAAATGTATGTTCTTTTGACTTTCCTCTTCTTTTGAAGTGCTACAATTATTGAAACTAAAACATTATTGACTTTCTTAATGATATGAAAATATACCACTCTTAAACCACTAAATTTGAATTATTTAAGTCTTGCTTTTGAATATGATTATATGATTGTATATATTTATAGCCTATGAGTATAGTGAAACAGATTACATTAGCAATTATAAGATGAGATTTTCTGCTCTTAAGGCAACTTCCAACTGAGAAACACAGAATTAAACCATAAAATGGCACCTCTGGCCCTGCATTTTCCAGGATTCATTTTGAAGTCCATTAAAAAGGAACCTGGCTGCAAATGACTATGTTACAGTACACTTCTCAGTTAGAGAAATTAAAGTTTAAAATCAACCAGAAAGCATACAGTAAAACATCATGGAGAGCTGGATACTTGGAATTTTTTTTTTTTACTTTAAATAATTATGTAAAGAACGGAAAGCCCACTCACCACTCCTAAAATAACTCTAATTCTGGTGCATGGACACACTTTCCATGTACCGTAAGTGTATGTAGCCATGAGTAAGAACCTTTGTATGGTTTGAAACACATAAGATCATTTACACTGGGTTTTTCTTTATATTTCATATTGGAGTTCCGGACAAAAATTGTTTTCCACTTAAAACAATTCTACCTTATTTTTTAGCATAACATACAAATGAAGATTTTCAAACTGCAGTATTAAAGCAGAAATAAAAGAAAGCAAATTACGTGTAAAAAGAAATAAAATATATTATGAAATAAATATTATTTGTATTGGCATTTATGAGGAATGTATTTATATATTTGGCCTTTTAATTTTTATTGATATCAACAATCCAATAAGTTACATTAGACAACATGCACATATCAGGGTTGTTTGAATGAAGCCTGTATGGTGCCTTGAGTCCCAATGGTTTTATAATACCCGTGCCAGCATATATTGATTATATGTGTGACACCATATAAGTGTGTGTCTATGGAAAATCCCTATTTAAGTAATTGTAAATCACTGTAAAGTGATATATTTCCATGTAGGAAATAATAATGCCCCATGATCCCTAAAAAAATAAAAGCAAAGTTTTATATATGTGGGTAGAGTGGTAAAATCAGTACTTGTATTTCCCTTTGGGTAATTTGTGGTTAGAAATTAACCCTGTCACAAACTGGGACGTTTCGTTGAATTTTTGTAAGTCACCACATAAGGTGGCAAATGGTACAGCAGGAACACTTTAATAAAATAGGGTTTAATAAGGGTATTATACACACATATTGGATTTTCTATGACATCAGACTCGTTCTGGAAAATAAAGAAACAAAGGAAGTCCCCGGTAAGCCCCTGGGCATGTTGGGCCCTTAGGAATGGTAGGTTTCTGGGTATGGTGAGATAATGGGCATGACAAGACTGGATTTGTTTTTCAGGGAGAAAAGCATAGAGATGGAGGCAGAAAGCAAGAAGCACAGTATAAGAGTAATGTGTAGTATGTGCAAGTACTATGGGGTTGGCCCTAAAAATCGACTTTACTAATGGATCTTAGGCCCCCCCAGTCCAAAACTGTATGAGATAAAACCTCTCCATGCCTTTATATTAATTTGGAGTTACACAGAGGTACAGTAGACTTCTATGAGTGCGATTTTATGGCTCCATACAACACATGAGACATAAAATCTAATCTAACCCATGATGCAACTTTGATAAGGTGTTTATGGTTATTTACCTATTTGCTAATCCAAACTCAAGCAAGAGATCAAATGGAAAGGTTAAATAACATTTTTATAGTTTAGCAGAGGAGAACATTTTAAGAGCTTGAATTTACAGGGAATTTTGTCATAGGAAATTCTCTCTCTGCCAGTGTATGGAAGTCACACATTTTTGTGACAACTACAGTTGCTCAACTTCTTTGACTCCTTAGCAGTTTGACACCAGTTTTAACACTTTTCAAAAAAGTGAAAGGGGCTTAGTTTCCTGCAGCCTGACACTTTTATTATAAAATGTTATAGCAAATTATGACAAACTTAGAAATGGAATCTATGCCAGCTTATAGCTAGCATAGATTTTAGTTTTAAGGTCATCAACTGCCAAAAGATGCATTTGCCACATGTTACTCTGACACTGCTTTTATAACATACATAACAATGTATTATGATACAGTGGCACAAAAAGCTAGTGCAGTCAGATATCTCTTCCATAAAAACTTTGCTACATCCATATGCATGTGAAAACACCAGTCTTATTGAATTTCCCCCTCAATATCTAATGTATTGTTATAAAATATCATACATTTAATTTAAATCATGCTTTTATTATAAACCCCTTTAAAACAATGTTGTATTTTTATATATCTTATGTATTTAATTTCAAGAATTTTCTGTTTTTTGGCTGAAGTGTCAGCTTTTCTGTGAAGACTGGGATGAAGTCAGCAGAGTCATCTCATTTTAGAGAATGAGGATCTAGTGACACGTGCCAGCTTTATTGTGCCACTGCCGGACTTAGGCAGTAACATAACACTTTACACAAAAAAGTCTTTGTATACAGCTTCTTTACCTATCCCAGTTCTACACTTCTACTTGACCTGGACACTGTATTAGTCTGATCATTCACTCTCATTTGCTGCAGCTACCATAAAGCAGACAAACCTTGCAGTACCATCTATACTGTACAATGAATACAGAAAGGAAGTGTGTCTTCAATATGGTTAACCTACATAAATTAAAAAAAAAATAAAATAGGATAGACAAAAATAAATAAATCCTAATGAGGTGTCTTCTATATAATTAAATTTAAATAATGAAACTAAAATGTAATACAAGATATTCCCTTTAATTATTACATAAACTTTACAATGAGTTATATTTTAAATGGGATTCATAAAAATGTACAGCTTCCTTCCAGCCTTTAACCTGTCTCTGGAATTCATCTGATTACTTGTTTTTATTTTGCTGAAGTGACAAAAATATAGTAATACACATTTTGCTACAAATTTAACTGCAACAGAAATGGCTTTTAGTTTTCCATTTCATTGAACAAGGGCTGCCGTTATCGCATAAAATTTACGCTAAATAGCTACATGGTAGATGGCTGGAATGAACACAAGTTTTGCAGTGCAAGCTTTCCATATAAATCACAAGTTTACTTCGAACTGGTATGATTTAATGATGTGCAAAAATGTTCTGTCATTTTGCCACTTTTATAGGGCACATAACAGATTTCCTGGACAGGTAGTGTGCTCAATCACAAGTGTTATAGGCTCCTACTTTCATGTATGAAATACTAGCACAAATGCAAAGTCCCACACTCTCTATCGTGGTTTCTACAATATTCTGTATGTTCTACGTAAAATACCTTTGTTTTTTTTTTGTTTTTTTTTTAAACAAAGTTTTATTAATGAAGACAGTCAGACAAATCTCAACAATATCACAATGAATCACAATGAGTCACAAAGTACAAATCACAATTAGATTTCAACAAAATTCTGTGCAGATACCCCTATTAATCCCTGACCGTAAACATCATTTTTAATAAAAGGTAACAACTTCAGGTATACAGAAGACTGATCGCGTCCTTTTACTATACTACCCCCCCTCCCCTCGCTAGCAACTAACTCCCCCCTTGGAAACAAACTCTCCTAACCCGTCCTGTGCACTGCTATCCCTTGTTCTATTCTCCTATGCCCTAAGTTCTAAGTTGCCTCTTAACCTTTCTAACGAAAGTACTCGTGTAATACTGAAAGGTCTAGGATAAGTTTTTTTTTATTTCAGTCATTTGTATAATTTTTGGAAATAAAAGGCTTCCATTTCTTCATGAAACCTTTGGCGTCCTATCCCTTTATTTCATTCTGCTTCCAATTTCTCTAAATATAGAGCTTGTTTCATAGGTCCACCACTTCTGAAAGGGGTTGGACAGTCGAGTCCAGCCAATGCCATCCAAAAGCATTTTTTGGCTGCCAACAGCGTCACATGAACCCCTTCAGAGAGATCAATTTATTCTCTTGTTCTCCCTAGGTGATGCTTGTAACAAAGTGGCACAAAATAAACAACCCTGTGGGTCCCGGAGATATATGAGCACTGCCAAGATTCCTTTATGAATTCTGGACTTGTGCCCAGAAACCGCAATTTCTGGGCGGCCCCTAAACGAATGGAAAGGTTGAGCCCCGTCCAGGTCATCACTTCGGTCAGCTTGTAAAAATTCGGGAGGTCCCATCCCCCCTTCTAATATTAAAGTCCAATATCGCTCTATGAGCCAACCTAAACAGAGTCCCCTCCACTGTTCAGTAACTACCGCCTTCACGAACCAGAGCAAGGCCCTTGAGAATTGTATCTGATCGGTCTACATCTTGGACGTGCTTTCCCATCCTCTAAATACTTTCCTCCGCTACTGACTCTGTGTCTTTGTTCCGAAGTTTAGAGTAGATTTGGATAAAGAGCCCTCTACCTCTTCTATTTGCAAAGGTCCTGAGAATTCATTGTTTCTCCTAGGAGTGTAGATTAGATATTAGCCCTGCAGAAGCTTTCAATTTTGGATTTTGTTTTGTATGGAATCTATAGTCACTCCAAGTGATATTTGTCCTCAAGTTCCTGCCAACTGAGTAAGGTTCCCACTGTAAGGTGCCAGTACATCTCCAGCGATCTGATTCCCCTTCTGACGCCATCGTATGGAACAACTTATTCCTCCCTCCCTGGGCGAAAAGAGGGTGTCTCCCAAAGGGTAGAAGTTCCCTCTGACATATACATAGGTCTTCCGTACAACTTTTCCTAATGTGTCGCATGTAGCCAGAGTGTCTCCTCAGGGTCACACCTGTTGTCACTTCCCCAGGGTGTAATTTTACCGGAGAGTGGAGCAGAGCCACTAGGGACGCAGGCTCCGCCAACTGTGCTTCCGAGTTCAGTATTGGAAACAAAGCTCGGTACCATAGCCATTCTCTGACGTGTCTCCCTCATGTCCTTCCAAATGTATAAATCTTATGTTTGGCAATTGGCACCTCCCTAAGTTCTCCATGGTTAGTTTTATGATAACTGTAAAACGAGAGCGTTTACCTATTCCAGGTGAACTTTCATAAAAGCCCTGCGCAGAGCATTTACGTCTGTGTGCTTTAGAGGCAGTAAGGTAGGTTTTGAAGAGGATAGAGAGCCTCGCACACTTACCATTTTGGTTAGATTGGATTCTGCCCATTATGGACAATGGGGAAGGGGGGGGGGGGGGGGTGGGGGGGAGATCCTTCCATCTGTCTAATCCTTATAAATTTTGGCCAACAGCGGGGGAAGTTCAACTGGTAGGTCAGTGCCCCTTTCGATCCTAGCTTAATCCTAGAATAAAGTCAGTGATTTTACACCGCTACCCCTAGCCCCTTGTGAAGGCCAGCCCACTTAGAATTTCCTAGCGGTAATAACGGCATTTATCCTTATTGATTTTTAAATCCCAAAAGAGAACCTCCCAAATTCTACTAACTTTCCTAAACCCTCTCCAGATCTGGTATCAGTTGCCCAAGAATAGGAGCATATCGTCCGAGGGGGGGGAGGGGGGGGGGGGGGGGGGGGGGGGAAAAAAAACAAAGCAAGTAATTTTGACTTTCCTTGTATCCAATGGTTAATCCCTTCAAAAATGTCCGCTGCTAATCAGTGGATAGCAAGTGGATCCAGGGCAATGTTTAAACAGCATAGGCGAGAGTGGGCATCCCGTGGCGGCGTTCCTTTTGCAGAAATATTGGTGATGATATAAACCTGGGGGTGTGGACCCTAGTCCTGCGGAGTTGTACATCCTGTGAGATAGCTTCTGAAGTTTTTCCTGTGAAACCCAGCCTATCCAGCACATATTAGCCATTCCCAATTGACATTGTCAAGGCTTTTTTCCGCGTCAATACCCAACAACGCTGGAGAGCCCCTGGTCCTGGCTCCACTATCTATAGCATCCTGGACCGTTAAAACTGCCCTTACATTCTTGACCCCTGACCGTCCCTGGACGAACCCCATTTGGTGTAAGCCTATCAGCGAGGCATTAATCTAGACCAATTCTGTTTGCTATGACTTTAGATATTATTTTTAACATCCTGATTAATCAGGAGAATGGGCGATATGATTCGGGGTGCAAAGGATCTTTCCCCTTTTTTGTGGATGACTTTAATAAACGCATTAATCGTCCGGATTGGATCATAGATCGGTTTTGGAGAATTTTCCTGCGAGACAAAAGCTAGAGTAGTGTTATGTCCTTCGCTAGTATTTTATAAAAGTCCCCTGACAGGCCATCCGGGCCAGGAGCCTTAGCTGGTGGTATACCCTTGATCACTTCCTCAATTTCCTCCCTGTGATGTCAGCCCCACCCCCCCCCCCCCGACGCTTTGGAGGCATGTCAACTATCTGCCTTTGAAATCCTGTTTATTTGATCTGCTGAGGAACTCCTTGCCTTTGTTGGCATCATAATGGTGCTGGGAATACAGCTTCGTATAAGTATCTTGCCAAAAATCTCGTTGATCTTTTGGTACTTTTTCCATAAAACCCCCTCCCCTTCAGACATAGGATTCCTCGTCGCTCCCGCTATTCTAAACCAGATTGCCACATTTTGCCCGCCTTGTTGCCAAAACAAAATAAAGAAGGCCCTCAGACGATCCCCATAGAAGAGGTTTCCTGTCTCTTTGCTGAAGCTCAAAGCTCTCCTAGGCCGAAGCCCACTGCTCTTTTTATCTACTGAGGGTGGAGAAGAATGTCCGTATAGGCAGTTCTCAATAGCTCCACTGCTTTATCCTGGTTACTCCCTAATGCCTTCTTTTTCGCTGCATACATAGGAAATAATCCGACCCCTGATAACCGCTTTCCCGTGTCCCCAAATAGGCCCAGGGTTTTATATATGGGGCCCCATTGTCCTTGTTCATACCCTCCACCATCTCTGCAATAATTCCCCTAAGTGGTCGTCAGACTGGAGGGAGTCGGGAAACGCCAAAGGATGTCTGTTCCCCTTGGGGTGAGAGAGTCTTCGCAGAGTAACTGACACCGGAGAGTGATCGGAAAATTCACTAGATCACCAATATCTACTGACTCTACCTTACTCATTAGAGAGGGGTTAGCCAGAAAAAGTCAATTCTGGACCATGACAGGTGAGCATGGAATAGTGGGTATAATGTCTCTCCTCCGGTGTTGAATTTACGCCTATGCATCTACCAGTCCAGGGAGTTGCAGAGCTCTCCCTGTCAGGCCTGCCTGGAAAGATTTGGTCTCTGGGGTTTGCCTGTTCTTTTCCTGTCCTCTGCTCGTTCAAGGCAACAGTTAAAATCTCCCCCTATCAAGAGATTGTTACGCTGTCCTCTAGGGCAAATGTGAAGGCGCCTAAAAGAACTCCCTATCCTGTGTGTTGGGCGCGTTCACATTAATAATGCTCAGTATCCCGCCAAGTTTCTAAGTGAACTCTTATAATCCTCCCCTCCTCATCAATACCTGCTTTGATGATTTTACAGGGGAATTCTTGTGAAAAAGATCACAACCCCTGCCTTTCCCTGGACCGCTGCAGAGCTCTTACCTCTCCAACCAGACATTATGTGAGGTGAGATTCTGCAATATGGCTATGTCCGGGCATTAAGTTACTTGAGGTGTCCTAATAATCATCGTTCTTTTGTGGGTGAACCAACCCCTTAATAAATATCATCCATGTCAATATTTTCATATCGCAACCATTCAACCGATATTGACGAGACATAATGAACAAGAACCTGGTGTAGCAGTGCACATACCATCCCCTCCCCAAACCCCTTCTCAACCCTGTAACTGTAAAGAACTTTCCTCTCATAACCTCTCATGTTTCCCTTTCTTGCTTCCTCTGACTTCTCTTTTATCTTGCCTATTATACGGAGGCGGAAACACTCTCCTCCTAGAGTTTAGTGCGATAAAAATTTTCTCACCTCACCTCCCCCCCCCCCCCTCTCCAGATAATAGGCATACCCTGGACAGGCATATATATCTCTAACATAACATTCAGGCATAGACTCGGAAGATAATAATGAACCCTCACACAAGAATATTTCCCTAGCGTGTCCCCCTGAGCATAATAAACATGACCCTCCTCTAAGACATGGCATCAGAAAATCAGGAGCCCTATGGTTACCAGAGCTCACTTCTAGTCCGTTGCTCCTCTTCCGCGGGTCCGATAAGTGGTCAAAGTGTCCCGTGAAGTGTCCTCTCCTCCTCGTTGCTACCCGGCTCTACCCGCCTGCTGTTGACTTCTTCTCTCTTTTAAAAATCTCCTTTCATCATGAGTAGCCAAGTAACCATATTTTTTGATAAAGACCACCTAGAAACACTTATCCGCTTCCTCCACCGAGCGATAGAGTGATGGCAGGACCTTGATCTGTGAAGATCCGGAGAATAGCTGGGTATTGGAGTTGAAACGTATCAGTCATTTGACAGAGCGAGCCTACCGCGGAGAATTGCTTTCTCTTCCTACTACCTCCTATAGAAATAACCGCAAATAAGCAGTAATGTTGTCCCCCTTGAGAACCAGTGCAGATTCTGAGCTCTATATGCCTGCAATAGTTTGGGACCTCTCGAATAGTCCAAATACATTACAATTACGGTCTGGACCGCGCGGTAAACCTTCCGCCGGAGGAGGTGGTGTGACCAATCCAGTGGCTCAGCGTTCTACTTTCATGGGGCGCTCCAGGCCCAGAGCTCGCGCTATGTCCCTTACGCAGATATCATGCAGATTCTTGAAGAGGCACTTCTTCATGAGCCCCTATAATCTGAGATATTCCTACGGAATGGTTCTCAAGGTCCTACCTTCTCTTGAAGGTACGACAGATCGCTTTTATTAATCTCTCCATGGTGCTATTTTACACCTGAGTATATCATCTTCGCACCGGCACGTTCATCTCTGTCTCCAGCTCAGCAAATTGGCCGGTGTTGCATATTAACTTCATGTGAATGGCTGACACTGCTGAAGTGACTGCTGCTTTCACAGAGGCAGATATTGTTGCTTCAAATGAAGACAGAATGTCAGGGGCCAATAACTTAGCTACTGCGATGGCCATTGTCCTGCATGATATATTCAGTCCTGGCAGCATTTCCTCCAGCTCCCCCTCACTTGTATTTAACCCCTGAGAGGTACTAGTGGCCCCTTGTGCTTTCGGCAATGGCAGCTGCTGGTCACCAACATGTTGGTGTTGGGGGGTATTTTCTTGTACCTGGTGTCCTGCGCTCTGAATCTCCTCATTGCTGTTTCCTGCAGCCCCAGCTTGCGTTGAGGTCGTCTATCCGCGCCCGCTCCTCGTGGAGCGCGGGGGGTCGGGCGCCATCTTAGGTATGCTGATGTCTGTGGAATTTAAGCACACGGGCTCCCCGCTGCAAGCCGGGCGCCGGCTCCAGGTACCGGAGGGCGTCCTGCGTTAGTGGTACTGACAAGTGCCGACTTCTGAGCTGGTATGTGGTGGGGAAGCCGGTCAGGAGACGGAGCGGGGACGGAGCGCTCAGCCGCGGCTGCCTCCCATGCAAGCGCCGGAACCGGAAGTCAATACCTTTGTTTTTAAAATGTAAAATAATTGTGGTACAATAATAAGAACACTGCTCTGCTTCACCCACACAATTAATTGCATGAATAGTAAAACAAACGTAATATATACTATCTATCTATCTATCTATCTATCTATCTATCTATCTATCTATCTAGCACAATAATGCATACTTTTACCCAACAGTGTACTGTATCCAAATATAACTATTGTCAGGAAACTTAAGATGGTTAATACTTAATAAAAGGTGACTCTACATTTAGGGCCACGTATATGAACCTGTTTAGGTCTAAAACTCACCTTTTTGCCCATAGGTTACTTTGGGCAAAAGAGAGTTTTAGACCTAAACAGTTTCATACATGTGGCCCTTAGTCCCCACCATCCTCAAATTTTTTCACCACTACAAAATAGCAATGAAAAGCATAGCTGTAGAAAGTACAGTGGTAGCAGTGGGAACCAAAACAAAAACCCTTCTTTTACATAGGAAGACCATAATATTATGAAAGGCACATGGTGGGTGGGAGCCAGTTATAGATTGTGCCCTTTATTGGTTGTGGTTTTGTGATCGCCCTTAGTCAATTGATTTTTGATTTCCCAGAAAATACCATAAACAAACCTATGTGTGAAATTGTTTCTGGAAGAAAGAAGCCAAGTTTTTCCAATCCTGTTAAGCCCTTTTAGCTGCCCATACATAATGTTAGGCTACTATCTGCCAAAAATGTGATCTATCAAGTTGAACTTTTTTTCCATGGTCAGCTGAAGATACAAATGTATATACAAATGTATGCAGTGGGAAAAATTTTTGGTAACTTTTTTTTGTAATGGTGCCTCTTGTTGGCCAGTTTAGTCTTGCATGATGCTGGGGGAATTGCTCATCCATGTAAGGATGATTGATTGACCACATTATGACTGACCAAAATGTTATGTGTATGGGCAGCTTTACATATCAGCTCTTGAGATGGGGACCTGAGCAGAAAATTAGATCATGTGAATTGGGAGTGTTTCTTTGGACAATCTCTTGTCCAAGTTATAAAATTTTTTTACATATTTTTCAAATGAAGCCTACAGTATGAAAATAATCCCATGAAGCTACAGTCTTAACACTCTAAATGCTTTGTAAACCCCTCGGTTGGAACCCTTACTGACTCATTTCTTGCTATAGGCTTTTTTTGTTTCCCAATGAGACATTCTGATGTGGATCATTGTCAAGGGCCTGAATTCAGTCAGCCTGGACCTTATAACTTACAGCAAATATGCATCATCATTACTGTTTTCATTTAAAATTTGTCATTTTGAAATCATATTAAAGTCTAAACTGACAGACCTTCACATCTAGGGATCGGGCCACTCCACATAATTTTCCCATCTATCAGCACACAAGTGATGGTTTCGGTGCCTTGAGTTTTGATAAATCCATCTTCACAGACCCAGAAAAGGCTTCCCAACTGAAGTTTCTCAAAGGACGAGCTTTAAAGGAAATCCCGGATCCGGGGGACTCGTTATGGCCAAATGCGAAAAAAAAAATGTAAAAAAAGGGGTTGTAATTGATGATAAAGACTCAATGGAATAAATAACCACCAGCCCCCTTTAATCTCTAATAACAATCAAATGAACAGACAAAAATGCATTAATCTTATCCATTTAGCATACATTTAATTATACACAAGAAAAATAGAAAACAGTTGAGTCACATTATGACCACTTCCTATCTTCAACATTGGCAGTGGGTATCTCATGGAACATGTCATGTGTGATAAGCTGACTTGTTGTTTATATGAGGTGTGTGATAGGCTGAACATATATCCCTTGTTGCTGTAATGGGTTGCTGTCATGGGTAAAAGGGTGGCATGCATAAAGTGATGTTTACTGGCTTTCAGGCCAAGGGTGGTGGTATTTTTGAATTGCACAATGTGGAAACTGTGGAGCACCACATCCTATTGATGTAAGAAGTGAAAGTTGGCTGAGTGTGCACAAGGGTGGACCAACATGCTGCACTGGAGTAGCACACTGTCAAAATGAATCAGGGGGCTACCAAAAGCAGGTCTAAAAAAAACACAGGTGTTTGGGGCTCCAAGGCAGACAGATGTCACTGCGTCTCAAAACAAGTTGCTTTGGCAGGAAAGGCTTCAGCTTTTATGGCAGTATCAGAATATGCACTCTACTGATTGTCAAAGGGTTGCCTTCTCTGATAGAGACATGTTTTCTGCTTTATTAAATGGATGGACACTGGCGTGTCAGACGAGGAACATCAGGAAACTAACATCCTGCAAATGAACTGTTAAATTCTTTTGTGGCATTTTTTTAGACCAGTCATCCATGTGGAAGGCACTGTCAACAGATTTGGGTATGAATCCCTCCTTGCAGATCACATACACCCATACGTGACGATTGTCTTTCCTGGGGCAGATAAGGTCCGTCAGCAACATGATGAAACGTCAGACAGCTAACAGTGTTTGACATTGATTAGAGCATGACCAGTAATTCGAAGTGCTATCCCCCTAACTCCTCATTATAGTTACAAAATTCTGTAATGGTAAACTGTAGTTTGCTGCACAGTAGGTTGGATATATTCCAGTATAAGCTGGCTGGATATATTCTTGTATAGGCTGTTAGGTAAAATAACCTAACAATGCAAATGTAGCTCATGGGCAAGAGTGACACTGACCTAAATTAGAAATTGCCTTAGGACTCTAGTACAGTCACCTAATTCCCCTATTTGTTTCTTAGATTAACAAGCTGCCTTGCTTCTTATAACCTAAGTTTAATGACAAATTGTTTGATATGAACTTTCAATTTGAGTAGATTTTTCTGTGTAATGCCCTCTTAAGCTTCAGAATAATTGGTAGGATAATATCCTGTGGTCTGCATTTTTCCAGAAAATGACATCACTACTTTCTCATGGATCACAGAGTCTACCATACTAAAAGACTTTATTTTGTCGGTACAAACAGCAATTTTGATTTGAATTCTGCTATACAACAGAGTAGAAAGGGACCACCCATAAAACCAGAAGCAACCAGGCCCAGAATGACCATCTGCCTTACCAGGCTGATTCCTAGTGGGCTGCCAGGGTGCCTGGCCACTGTTGCTTCACCAGTCATTTGGGCATATGTCCTTATTTTTTTTCCTGGGCTCCCCAGTAAATAAAGTTAAAAACTATGGCTGAGCACATAGAGTCTCTTGTTTTCCATCCTGTTATTTCCTCTTGTAGGACACAAACTAGTTTAGGCCTGTGACCTATGAGACAACAGGTGAGAAGACATCAGTGGCCTGCCACTGACCACCCGATCTGTGCTGTCCTCTCATAGGCCACAGGCTGGTTTATGCCTACAGCCTATAAGAGGACAGCGCAGATTCTTAGTATTATAAGTATTTTTAAGGAGGTCACAGAGGTGAACAATTTGAATGAGGCATTATTTGAGAAAGAAGGCAATGTTAGAGAAAAGAGAGCACTGCTTGAGAGATGAAGAAAATGAGGATACTATCTGAGAGAAGGGGGAATAGAAGGGACACTGTTTAAGAAAAGGGGCATAGAGGGAGCACTATTTGAAACAAGGGACACAGAGAGAGCACTTTTAAGGAGATGCATAGAGGGAGCATTAATACTTAGTGTGGCAACAAATGAGGCACTATAATAGACAAATGGTCAAAGAGGTGTTATTATTACTGATAAGGGACAAAGAGGGGGCATTATTACTAAGCAGGTGCACAGAGAGGACATTATTGCTTAGTTGGGCCATATGGTGCATTTATACTGAGCAAGAGCAAAACTACTGTGGACACAAAAGATGAACTATTACTGTGTAGGGCATATAGAGGGAAAAAATAGCTAGAGAGGGCCACTATTGCCATCTGGAGCACTAGTACCACAGGAGGTAGCAAAACCATCTGGGGCAGTATTAATGTGAAGTTTGTGAAGAGGAACACGAGGAACCTAACATCATATGTAAAATTCTGCAGAGACAAATTGGAACTAGATGTATTGTAATCGTCATGGCCATAAGGGCCAGAGAGAGAAGAAAAGGGAAAGTGAACAACTCCAACCAGAGAAAATATTACCACGTTACTGTAATTCAACATAATTTGGCATACAAGTCAGATTCTTTAATGTAGGTAGGTAATGAGACAGAATAGAACATTAAGAAAAACAGAAATTAAGCCAATTATTTGCAACTTTTAAAAAGAAAAACTTGATTTTT